>VDFB02228009.1:0-183336 GCA_007258455.2 Sequoia sempervirens
GTTGATGTTATTCATGGTGGAATACTGGATAAATGAGAATAGATGGTTATTAAATTATTGTTATTCTAACTTTGAAGATGTTTATATATGCTGCATAGTGTTGTGAACAATTGACTGCCAAGGCATGTGCTAGTGGTTGCAGGTAAATGTTTAATCTCCGTGGGGAGGGGAAGTATCACTCGGGAGAAGATCTTGGTTAGGTAACTGGTAAAATAAACTATCTGAGCATACACACACCACCTTAGATTGAGTGAGCTAAGTCAGTTTGTGTGGGTTATAGGTAAGTCATTTATAGCTTGTATGTTTGCATTAGGAGTCTTGTTTACTTTTGCATGTATTTGCGAGTGATGTTTATCTATTTGGGTTATGAGATTTGTCTTGTGATATTACGATCATATGGATAAGTGGGATGTAGGTGGACTTGTATGTTTATATGTATGCACATGTGTATCAGGAGGATCTAACGACACGTATATGCATATGTATAGAGACACCACACATACACACCTATCGATATGATGGTAACACAAATGGATGTAAGTGAATCAGATGTGGACATATATATATATGTATGGTATATACACGTATCCATATGTATATATATCGATACAAGCGTATGTTGACAAATGGATATGCTCATACAGATGCATTGATATGGTATATCTACACATACATGTACTTAGAGGTATATAGATGTATGTATATGTATATATGCACACATCCTATATAATGTGGATATTAATATTATTATTAATATTGCCTTCCGAATTTACATTCACGCACACATATATTGGATATATGTTGACTGGCTCACGATATATATATATATATATATATATATATATTAAATATTATATATATATTATAGTTATATTAATACACACACACACATATTTTCATACTAGATATATATTAAATATTAAATATATATTAATACACACACACACATATATATATTTTTAATACTAAGGTGTATATATATATATATATTATTCTCAACTTTGGAAATCAAATTATTTATGAATTGCTTAAAACAGTTGATTTAATATTATCATTTAAACTTTGGCGTGTATAGGCCGATAGAGTTTAATATGATGGAATTCAAACTTTAAATTCAATATGACTCTAAGGAAAATCGCACATCACCTGCTAGTGAATATGCATGGATTAATCCATGAAATGCGTCTAAATCTTTAACCAAGTTGATATTTGGAGCTTGACTAATTCAACGCATTAAATGACTTTTATCGACTCAACCAAGAAAATAGTCGATGCTGGGTATGTGTTAATAAAATATGATTGACTTCTCAGATTATGAAAATTTTGCCATCTCACAACTTTGGCGCCACTTTTGTTACCAGTTTTCTGTAGGTGTTGATTTGGTAGAAAATTACAAATTCCTCCATGTGCTTTTGAAATAATCTTCTTGATGCTGGCAAATTTGGAAGTCAATTCATCATGTTTATTGCTGTGTACAGACTTAAGTTAGTGCCACCTCCAGGTTGAATAATTCAAAATGGCAATGGTGTCAATTTACATGCCATGGCTATAGGGAGTTTGGAGAGCTGGGTTATCTATAAATAGTCGCCCAACTCTCTTGTATCAGACCATTATCATTGTCTTATCTTTGGTATTATCTCATTCCTCATGTTCGAATTACCTTGTGCATTATCTGTGTATCATTCTTACCATTTTGAGAGTGAATATTATCTGCCACCATCATTCATTTCTATGTGATCATACTACCAAAGTAATACGCCCTTGTTGGTTAATACATTTGAGTTTAACTAGTTTATAATATCTGATTTTTGAGTGAGGAAAGAGTGGACTTTGTGAGGAAGAATTGTCTATTTCTTAAAGGTGAGTATTTTCAACAAGAGAGGGAGTGGGAATTGAACTGTGAAACTGAATTGAGCTATAGGAGAAGGTTGTACCGTCTCCATTATCAGGGATAAGTGATAACAGGCATGGGTCTTCTTCTTCTTACTATTTACTTGGAATTGATGTGTTTCTACACTGCATGCAATGTCTTTTTTGTTTGAGCAGTAGAAGTAATTAAGAGTGACTTTGATAGAGAGAATTGAAGCTGTTTAGGTTGGTTTCATATTGTGTTTTTATGTGCTCCATGATAGGAGAGATTGCTTGACACAAGTATTCAGATATACTAGATATGTCGAAGAGATTACCTGACATAGGTATTTAACTATGAACATGTGGTACAACATAGTTGTTTAATTATACTGGATATGTGTGAGCATGGGATGCAATATGCTTGTATTTACTCCAGAGTAGAAGATGGGTGTTTATCATAAGTATTATTTGCTAGGTGTGATTGAACATGGAAGTCACATATGATACACTTAGCTAAGTTATTTATTTAATTAGGAGAGCTTGTGTTTACTCCTAGGAGAGGTCATCCAGTATGGGAGAGGGTTTAATATAACTTATATGTAAGTAGATTGTTTGAAGGTAGGTTATATGGGATGACAGACCATCCATTGAAGGATATACCTAGCTTGTATAATTACTTAGTAGATTAATATGGTTGTAGGTTATCTGGGATAATGGGAATATCCATTGAAGGAAATACCTATGCGTAGATGAAGATAGCCTTAAGTCAAATCGACTTGAGTAGTGTATATGATAGATGACTTCATTGAAGTACTGAATGAGAACTCTTTGATCAAAGTAGTGCAATGTATGAGACTCCACTTAGATTGTGTGATGCTTGAGACTACATTGTTAGTTCACCATGATCTAGTATTACATGCTAGTTCAGGATTGTGGGATTGCAAAGTTCTAGTTATGTAGGACACAACACTATGCTTAGTTGGTTGTCGTTATCGGTTACTCTACCAATCTCTTCGTCGAAGGGAAGGGCCATCTATCGAATGATAGATGTGCGGGGAACCACATTATGAGTCTGTGGTTGACGGAAAAGCGCCTGAGTGATGCTTTTCTTCCACAATAGGTGACAGAAGAACCAAGATTCGAAAGGGAGGATCCTGGACTGCCTTATAACTATTAGTTCTAAAGTTCATTGTAGCTATGTATGTAAAAGTATGTATTCTTGTTAAGTGTACTTGTGGAGTTATTGTAATGGAGTGGAATCTTTATTGTAATATGACATGGCATCTTGTTCATATATTTTCAATAAAAGAAATAATTTTTTTATTGCAATGACTTGTTAGCACATTTATTTACTCACATGGTGTAAATTTGGGAATTTTTACTGCACTGAAGGGTTGGCACATTACATTGTGTATTAGAGCTACCAAGTTTTGCACTGAAACATACGAGCTCATTACGCAACAATGTGTAAACCTTATCAAAAGATAATGGTTGAAAAGTTCTTGTGCCACGACAAGAGAAAATAACTTAGGGAAGTGAAAAGTAAGATGTGATCCCTAGTAACTTGTGTTAATTTGGGACTAGTTAAGATTCCTTCCTGGAGCTAGCTAATCCAACAACTTATGATATTACCTGGGATCGCGGAAGATTATGCAATTAGGATATGTAGGAAGGTTAGGAAGAATAACCAATATATACCCTTATCCTACAATATAGTTATACGACTCTAAGGGAATAAGAAGGAATGAGATAACCTTTTATAGTTGCAAACTATAGTTGTAAAGAGTCTAAAATTCTTGGAATTAGTGAAACACTACGAATTTATGTGTATGCAAAGATGACATAATTTAGATCAAAGTAGAAATTCAATGAAGGAGGTATCCACAAGGGTTGGAGAACTCTTGACATAAACCTAATTCTTGTGTAAAGATAGGATCTTGCAAGAAAAGAGTTAGACCTAGGAAAAGAGCAAAGACCAGAATGGTAAGGAAGAAGCAATCAACGATGTGGGCAAGGTTCCACCAACCAAAATAAATAAGATTATTGGAGTTTTTTTTAAGATGAGAAAGTGAGACCAAACAACTTTGGTATCTCTTAAGGATATGAGAGAATAAGATTCCAAGCATTGGAATTAAGTCACGTGAAAAGGTAAATATAGGAAAGAAACCTAAAGAGGTAAAGTCAAGACAATTTGACTAGAGGTTTGGATAGAACATAGATTGGTTGGACTATAAATTGAACTCACCAACATGTTTTGAGAAAGTCAACATTTGTTTAGAGGTTCCACAAGGAAATGGAATACAAAAGACACACTGTGTCAGATCAATAGAAGTTGCAAAGGAAACGACATTCTAAGTAGAAGGTATATCAACCAATGAGGCTTTGTGGGTATGGATATTCCTCTACCAAAAAGGATATTGGAAAGAGAGTGGGAATAATAGTGTGCCTCTTAACTTCTAAGTTGTTGATTATTCATTAGATCTCCTAGTGGATGATCCAAAATGTTGAAATCTATGAGATAGAAAACAACGATGAATCTAACTTTGGGAAAAAGTATTTTCGAGGTATGCCTTGAGGCAAGGTAAAAGGCAATAGGAAGCCAACAACGAGAAATGATTAATCATTTCAAGGAAGCAAGTGTTTGCTAGGAGTTCAACATGAGTAGATCGAAAGTTGTGGAAAACACTAAGGGGAGAAGGAAGAGAGTGGATTGACTCTAGTTAAGTACCACACCTGACGAAAAATGTGGATATGTTTTCAATTTGGAAGAACTAATGACTTCTTAGTAAGTCATGATGTCAATTAAGTCATACATCTTATGACCACAAGGAAAAAGGTATTGGGATTTTGGTGAAAGATAAACAAAAAGGTCAAGAGTTATGACCTATTACCATCCCTTACCTTATACTTATTTGATTGGAACATCAAACGATATTATCATGGATACCTTGGAAAAGGTTAGGCGGGTAATTTGATCATGATAGGGAAGATCATTGCCTATGGGATTGGCAAGGGAGTATTTAGATTACTCGTGAATGGAAGAAAGTGTCTCTACACTCCTATATACTTTATATAGAGAATTTAGATAATGATGTTATTTCTATATGTAAGTAGTATTGCTATATATTATGAAATATATCCATGTCGTGAAGCGACTTGATACTATAGCTTACTATGCTAAGAGACCTGAGGATGCTAAGGTTTAGCTATAAGCAATGGAGATGGAGTAAAAGATAAGGAAGGATGTGACGTTATGTAAACCACATAAAAAATATCTTTATGATAATGATTATTTGATCACTACCTTACTCTTGAATGAAACCCAAGGTTGGAGCAACCTAATTGGGACAAGAAGGTCATTCGAATAAAAAGAGAGACCTTAGGTTAAGATTTCACCTATTGTGTTGGGTTATGTACTAGACTACTCATTAACACCTATAAGTTGGAAATAACTTATTTGGTTGAGTTGTACATTTGGTCTTGATTGGGACATATAGGGGTAGAAAACTATAAAGTCAAACTAGTCATTGATTAAGGACTCTATCCTAAGGAATTGGAAGTGAATATTGAGTTTGAGGTTTGTCCACGAGAATGTGTAAATCACTTGAGCTTATGAAATTCTATATGGGTGAGCATAGGTGGGATACCTAGTGAGTTAAAGTAGCTACTAGGTTAATTACTTTACACTCTTGAAAGGAAGTCATATTATTGGCAAGACTCTAATTTGAGTGGCTCTTATATTAAAAGGGATACACTCTCAAAGGGAAGCATCTATTGTTATGTCAGAACATCATAGCATTTTCATTTAGTGTGAAATGTTGGGAATTTTGTTGAGTAGAACACCGGGGTTGTTACTTGTGTTCAAAAAGGATATACCGAAGTTGGACTCTCCTATATGATTAAGAGAATCAATGGAACCAACGAGAAACGTTTATGCTTGGAAATTAGATATGCAACTAAATCTGATATCTTCTAGGGACCAACATGATTGGACAAGGATTAATACTCGAAATTAGTACCAATCTTATCGGGAAAATTAGATTGAGTTAAAAGATGGATTACATCTTTGAAAATAATCCAAGGATAGAAGAAAATCCACGGTATGGATGTACTAAGATAAATGGGATTTATCTTTGCAAAACTCCCAACCATTATTACTTGGAAACTAAAGGAGGCATGAGATCAAAATAGGTTTTCACTTAGTCAAAGGATAGACTATTATTGGATATAAAATAACCTATGTACCCTAAAATTTGGAATATTTAGGAATGAAACAAGGAAATTAATGTCAGAGTTAGGACATCGGAACAACAAAGGGAATTTTTGGATGAGAAACCACTATAATCTGAGAAAAGATAGAGTAAGAGGCCGCATGGAATGTGGCAAGATATTGTCTAGTATGCCAGGAAATGAAGACCGAATGTCATCATCGGTAGGACATGCATACTCTCTTGAGATTCCAGAGGGAAAGTGGTAGAACACAAGACAAATCAATCTGTCTATGTTGGTAAGAACCGACATAATGTTCTAGTAAACAAACTCATCAAAGAAACCAACGCTATTTGGAAATTTGACCTATAGGATTTCGGTCCTAAATAACATATTGTGGATAGTAGTTGCTTAGTATTCTTGAGAAGGTTATTTCAGTTTTTAACAAAGCAAATGACGATAGGGTTGTGTAAACCATGATCATACTATGAGACATTTAGTTGAGCGAATGTGCAATATATTATTATAGTCAAATAAGCGAAAATGGTAGACTAAATCTTGAATAATTCATAAACTGAACATTGAAGTTTGGACCATTATATGGAAAGGAAAGGTTGGAAACTCTATTAGGCTGAAATAGGCTTAGACATAGAGTTAACCATAGAGTTGATTGAATGTCAAATAGGAGTAATAGATCGAAGAGATTGATGAAACTATGATACAACGCTTAAGTATAAAGCAGTATTGAGATTTGACAGGTGTCCAGGAGCAATGTTATGCTAGAGATGGACAAGTAATCAAGAGAAAGTACTTTATGGTAAGGAAAATGGATGTGTAAGTGACAGAAAAACTCGGTTTATGAGTTGTCTAAGAGTGTAAATACAAAAGGGAAAGGATGGGACCCACGATGTAGTGTACAATGCATTGACATTCCTTTTCTATTTGGATTATACTAAGGATAAACTCATGGGCCAATGATTTCATGTGTCATGTACAGTTACTATTGTATTTAGGATGTGTTTATATGATACTGTAATGAAACTCTTTGGGAGAGTAAGTATGTGTGAAGCATACAAGATTTCCCTATACAATAGTGAGGACACTTGAAGCAAGGTATAGGAAGGACAAGATTGCTACATAGGATGAATGTTTTATAAATCTTACGCATTTTGAGAATAGTAAGTAAAACTTTTTATATATAACTTTAACTGTATGTTAAAAGGCTATAGATCATCAGGGACGATGATTCATAAGGGGGGAGGTATGTTACACCCTAAATTGTGAAGTTACCATTTACTATTACAACATAGGGTAAATGTGGATGTAATGTAAATTCCGGAGATGAATTAATGATGCTTGTACCTTGTTATCAATATGAATGCTATCTCATTTGATGTTAGCTCAATTGATGTTATTCATGGTGGAATACTGCATAAATGAAAATAAATGGTTATTGAATTATTTTTATTCTAACTTTCAAGATGTTTATATATGCTGCTTATTGTTGTGAACAATTGACTGCCAAGGCATGTGCTAGTGGTTGTAGGCAAATGTTCATTATCTAGAGGGAGGGGAACTATCACTCTGGAGAAGATGTTGGTTGGGTAACCAGTAAAGTAAACTATCTGAGCATACACACACCACCTTAGATTGAGTGAACTAAGTCATTTTGTGTGGGTTATAAGTAAGTCATATGTAGCTTGTATGTTTGCATTAGGATTCTTGTTTACTTCTGCATGCATTTGCGACTGATGTTTATCTATTTGGGTTTCAGATCTGTCTTGTGATATTACGATCATATGGATAAGTGGGATGTAGGTGGACTTGTATGTTTATATGTATACACATGTGTTTGGAGGATCTAACAACACATATATGCATATGTATAGAGACACCATACCTACACACCTATCAATATGATGGTAACGTAAATGGATGTAAGTGAATTGGATGTGAACATATATACATATGTATGGTATATACACGTATCCATATGTATATACATATCAATACAAGCGTACATTGGAAAATGGATATGCTCATACAAATGCATCAATATGGTATACCTACACATATGAGTACGTAGAGGTATATATAGGTATGTATATGTATATATGCACACATCCTGTATAATGTGGATATTAATGTTATTATTATTATTGCCTTCCACATTTACACACACACACACACACATATATATATAGGATGTATGTTGACTTGCTCACAATATATATATATATATATATATATATGTAGATATATATTAAATATTATATATATATATTATAGTTATATTAATACACACATATATATTCATACTAAGGTATTTATATATATATATAATAAAATATATATTACATATTATTCTCAACTTTGGAAATTGAATTATTTTTGAATTGCTTAAAAGAGTCAATTTAATATTCTCATTTAAATTTTGGCGTGTATAGGCCGATATAGTTTAATATGATGGAATTCAAACTTTAAATCACATACAAATTTGAGGAAAATCACGCATCACCTGATAGTGAACACACAAGGATTAATCTTTGAAATGTGTCTAAATATTTGACCAAGTCGATATCTAGAGCTTGACTAAATTCAACGTGTAATAAATGACTTTTATCGACTCAACCTAGAAAATAGTTGATGTTGGGTATGTGTTAATAAAATATGATTGACTACAACTTTGGCGCCACCTTTGTTACCAGTTTTATGTAGGTGTTGATTTGATAGAAAATTATGAATTCCTCCATGTGTTTTTGAAATAGTCTTATTGATGCTAGCAAATTTGGAAGTTGATTCATCATGTTTATTGCTAAGTACAGACTTAAGTTAGTGCCACCTCCAGGTTGACTAATTCAAAATGGCAATGGTGTCAATTTACATGCCATGGCTGTAGGGAGTTCAAATGGAGAGCTGGGTTCTCTATGAATAGTCGCCCAACTCTCTTGTATCAGACCATTATCATTGTCTTGTCTTTGGTATTATATCATTCCACATATTTGAATTACCTTGTGCATTATCTATGTATCATTCTTACCATTTTGAGAGTGAATATTATCTGCCACCATCATTCATTTTTGTGTGATCATACTACCATTGAGAGAGGTGTATGATACCAAAGTAATACTCCCTTGTTGGTTAATTCATCTGAGTTTAACCAGTTTATAATATCTGATTTCTGAGTGAGGAAAGAGTGGACTTTGTGAAGAAGAATTGTCTATTTTTGAGGGGTAAGTATTTTCAACAAGAGAGGGAGTGGGAATTGAATTGAGCTATAGGAGAAGGATGCACTGTCTCCATTATCAGGGATAAGCAATAACAGACATGGGGCTTCTTCTTCTTACTATTTACTTGGAATTGATGTGTTTTCTACGTTGCACGAAATGTCTTTTTTGTTTGAGCAGTAGAAGTAATTAAGAGTGACTTTGATAGAGAGAATTGAAGCTCTTTAGATTGGTTTCATATTGTGTTTTTATGTACTCCATGATAGGAGAAATTGCTTGACACAAGTATTTAGATATACCAGATATGTTGAAGAGATTACCTAACATAGGTATTTAACTATGAACATGTGGTACAACTTACATGTTTAATTATACTAGATATGTTTGAGCATGGGATGCAATATGTTTTTATTTACTCCATAGTTGGAGATGGGTGTTTATCATAAGTATTATTTACTAGGTGTGATTGAACATGGAAGTCACATATGATACACTTAGCTAAGTTATTTATGTAACTAGGAGAGCTTGTGTTTACTCCTAGGAGAGGTCATCCAGTATGGGAGAGGGTTTAATATACTTATATATAAGTAGATTTTTTGAAGGTAGGTTATCTGGGATGATGGACTATCCATTGAAGGACATACCTAGCTTGTGTAATTACTTAGTAGATTAATATGGTTGTAGGTTATCTAGGATAGTGGGAATATCCATTGAAGGAAATACCTATGCGTAGCTAAAGATATCCTTAAGTCAAATCGATCTGAGTGCATGTGATAGATGACTTCATTTGAAATATTGAATGATAACTGTTTGATCAAAGTAGTGCAATGTACGAGACTCCACTTAGATTGTGTGATGCTTGAGACTACACTGTCAGTTCACCGTGATCCAGTATTATATGCTAGTTTAGGATTGTGGGATTGGAAAGTTCTAGTTATGTAGGACACAACACTATGCTTAGTTGGTTGTCGTTATTGGTTACTCTACCAATCTCTTCGTTGAAGGGAAGGTCCATCTATTGAATGATAGATGTGCTGGGGACTGCATTATGAGTCCGCCGTTGGCGGAAAAGTGCCTGAGTGATGCTTCTCCTCCACAACAGGTGACAAAAGAACCAAGATTCGAAAGAGAAGATTCATATTGTCTTACAACTATTAGTTCTAAAGCTCATTGGAGCTATGTATGTAAATGTATGTATTGTAATGAAGTGGAATATTTATTGTAATATGATATGACATCTTGTTCTTATATTTTCAATAAAAGAAAGAATTTTTTTATTGCAATGACTTGTTAGCATGTTTATTTACTCACATGGTGTAAATTTGGGAATTTTTATTGCACCGAAGGGTTGGCATGTTACAGCTTCAAATCTACTTGTTTTGTTATTGCAAGAAATACTAGATTTAACTTAATTGTAGCATTGCTTTGTTCTTTATCTAGATTTTAAAAAAAGCATTTTAATCAAACAACTTGTGTATATGTTGCTATTAATGCACCATTCTTTGCTTTTTTATTGGACAATATAGTAGCATTATGCTTCTTTTAACTCCATACAATAAAATCAACTTTCTAATTCAAAATAATGCTTTGATGTGCTTTTTCTACCATATGACGATCTTACCCAATTTGCATTTGAATAATTAAGTAATTTTGATTCTTCAATTGGATGGCAACAAATTACACAATGCTTTGTTCCTTTCACATATCTTCACATTTTTTTTGTTGCTTGTAAATGTCTTTTTGTAGGTTCACTAATATACCTTGAAAGTAATGATACTGTAAATATAATATTTGGCTTTCTAGTTGTCAAATACATTCAACTTTCAACAATATTTTTTATGTTTTATTTCATCTACTTTTAGTGATCTACTTTCATCAATTTTTTTGAAATACAATTGGTGGATCAACTTCTTTACAATCTAGGATAGTAAACTTTTTCAACATATTTGATAATGCTCTATAATTGTTTTTACAATTTTCTGTTTTTTTTGACAATATTGAAATAATAGTAGAATACAAAAAAATCATATACACATCTGATAACCAAGTAAACTACAAGGTATGAGTTTGGCCTACCACTAGCCATAAGAAATGTATGAAGTTGAAATGAACATATAATATTATTAAATAAATATGACTCCACGTAGTGTACAACTACCAAACATCAAATAACAAATAACAAATGATAATATATTCAATATGCCTCAAGGTAATCAACTAGCTTGGAATATGCAACCACCAAAATACTGCCCATCTTTGACTATTCAATGCCAACTTTCTTTTCATAACATTAAAATATGCCAATAACTTTGCTTTGATGGGAATATATAAGTATGTCTATAACAAGTAATAGAGTTAGAAATAGAAGGGATATGATCACTTATAGTATAGTTGGGTAACATCTATTTAGACATTAGGATGCATATTTGATTGTATTTAATTAATTTAAAATAAAATATATTTTTTGATTTTTAATTAATTAAAAAATATAGTCAAATATGCATTTTGATGTTTGGGTAGACAATATGGTGTGACCACAATAATACATAAATTTTTCAGAAATATAAAAAAATAAATATTTTTTTAAGTTGATATAACTATATTAAAATAAAATTTGTAGCATTGAAAATCCCAACCACATCTAAAATCATAATATTTCAAATGTTGAACACATGCAACTCCTAATGGAACCACTTTAGTTCAAAATCAAGAGGATTTTCATTCTCCAAATTTCCCCATCAAGGGTTTTTGTCCTCAAGTGTGGAGATGAACAAAATGTTCAATCTCTAAAAATGAATTTGACAATAATAACAATGGACGCTATTTTTTGTATACAATCACCTTTTTAATTTTGAATTTCTTTTTTCCACCTAAAATTGCCCCCAAAAGTGTTCAAAAACACTTTTTAATAAAATATTAAATTAGACCCATTGTATTAAAATAATAATACATAATAGTGAAGGATCAATTGTAAAAGTTTTGGGGTTTTCAATGTGACTTGCTTCCTTGTAAATATCTTGGTATACCTTTCTTCTCTGGCAGAAAAAACATTACTTTTCAGATAAGATTATTGCTTCTTCTTCAAACAAAATTCTATTGTGGAGATCAAAATGGCTTTCCTTTGTTGGTAAGTTGGTCATGCTTAAAGCGGTTTTGCATTCTATTTGATGTCTGTGTTAAAATTTCCAAAGGGCAAGGGGTCTAGTCTTTAAAAGGTGTTTAGAGATTTCCTATGGGTAGAAAATGTGAAGGAAAAGAATAAATTGCCATTAATGGTTTGGGAAAATGTATGTCAATCCAAGAAATGGGGTGGTGCTGGTCTAAGAGACCCATTTCTTCAAAATAAGGATTTAGGAGCCAAATTGATTTGAAAGATACATTCAAACCCAAACACAAAATGGTGTCAATAATGAGACATAAGTATTTGGACTCTCTTGATAGGGAAAAATATTTACTTAGAAAACACTTCCATTTGGATCCAAAATATGGAACTCCTCTCTTTCTGCAGATTTGTGCTTCTCCCTCATTTCTCTTGGGTCATAAATAATGGGGAGAAGGCTTTGTTTTGGGAGGATGCATAGAATGCACATAAGCCTCTTAGGGATGTTGGCAATTGGGAACAAATTGAGGTAATTTTAAAGGCTTTACGAGGGAACAAGGTAAAAAATTATATGGTGACTGATTTACAAAAATCTCCATTGGTTGTGAAATGATTTTTTTTACTTTCTTCCCGTTCCTTTTCATCTGAACAAATTGGGATGTTGGCAATTGGAAACAAATTGAGGTAATTTTAAAGGCTTTACGAGGGAACAAGGTAAAAAATTATATGGTGACTGATTTACAAAAATCTCCATTGGTTGTGAAATGATTTTTTTTACTTTCTTCCCGTTCCTTTTCATCTGAAAGTATCCCTTAAGGAGGAATTAAAAAAAAGATAGGTCCTTTTCTCCAATAAGGAAGATGAGATAATATGGATGAAATCAAAATATGGGAATTACAATGTGAAAGATGGCTACAACTCTCTCACTACTTCATAGCAAAAGGATCTTTGGCCCTTCACTCTTTGTCGGGGGCCAACTTTGTTAACCAAAGCTGGTGCTTTTTCATGGCTTGCTTTGAAAGACAAAATTTTAACCAACACAAGATTAGATAGATTAGGAATAAATCCTATGTTCTCATGTGTTTTATGTGGTAAGACATATGAGAGCACAAATCATCTACTCCTTTGGTGCAATTTTGCTTATTAATGTTTGTTATGTGACTTTTTCCCCAAAAGAAGAGAAAATCAATGAAATAACCCTTTAGAATTAAAAGGGAGATGGAAAATAAAGGATATTATGATCCTTCGGTTAAAAGAGATATTAATAAGGAATATATATATATATATATATTTAAAAAAGGGGGAAGAATAATTATTTATTTAAATAATTATTAGAGGCAACCTTTGTGAAAGGGTGTGATGATTTGGAAACCACCCCTTAAGGCTTATATACGCATTTATGTGAGACTTGGAAAGGCATTCAAGCATGGAGAACATTCAGGCATGGAAAACATTCAAGGATGGAGAACATTCTAGGAAGAAGAAAGTGGTTTCGTGAGCTATGGGTATTGGAGAAGAGGGCACACAAAGTGTGTCCAACTTGGGGTACATAGTGCACTTGGGATTGTCCTGGCCAGGGCTATTGTGCATGTTGAGTACTTGTACTCTGGAGCATGCTGTCTAGATGCTTGAGAAGCATTTGATTTGGTTTTAGATAAGAACTTGTTTTGGTTCTAGATAAGAGCCTGTTCCTCCTAGATTGCTCCATGGCAAGAGCCAATACCACTGACATCTTCCTACGGGTTGAGGATGAACCCGCGGTGTAGTATGGGATGCACCAAATCCTCTTCCCATTTGTCCAATAGTGTAGGAGACAGGAGGAAAGGATAGGACCCATGGTGTAGTGCGCAATACGCCAATATTCTTTCTATCCAGGATACATTATGGACATGTTGTTGAGTATTTTGTCATTGATGTCAAGGTGTTTGAGCTAAGAGTGGCTTTTGCAAGTGTTATTATTCAGATAAGTATTAAAATCATCGATTCTAATTGAGAATATTATATATCTATATGATTTTGGTGTTACTGTATATCAATTATATGGATGTATATTCAATTTATCATGTTAACTATCTATTTTGGAATTTCTTAATAAACTATCACATATTATCTTTTGCATTGGTTATTCACATCCATTTTAATAATATTGTAGCTTTTAAATTATCTTTATTCTAATATTTAATCCATTAAATCCACTGCTAACACTTATATAATTTTGGAGGATAAGTAGTGTCACAATGTTAGTCATGGCTAAGGAATACGTTGGATTGGTTTGGCCCTTTTTAGAGGTCTCTTTTTAGTCATTTTCAAAGTTGGCCTTCACTTTTCAAAAATTCTACTTTCTCTTGCATATGGGATGTAAACCCCTCTATTGTGATTTGGCAAATCTGGTTAGAAAGGAAAAACAAAAATTTCAAGAAAAAGGCTTTTGACATAAACTAGGTAATTCAAAAATTGGAATTTCTAGCTCAGAGGTTACTATGTCAAATATTCTAGAACAGTGAACAACAGGAAGATGTTTTCTTCATGGGATGTTTCAATTCAAAATAAGTGGTCCTTATTAAAGCCCCCCGGTAAAGGGCTTTGTTTAGTGTCCAGGTTCAGGTATAGACAGGAAGCTTGTTAAGTGGATTTTCCCTGTTGGTTTGATTAAATTAATTTTTGATGGTGCTTCTAGGGGAAAACCTGGTAAATCGGGTGTTGGCATTGTTCTAAGGGTTTGTGAGGGTAGAATTATTTGAGCAACTTGCAAAATGCTAAAGGAGGGTACAAATAATATTGCTGAATTTAATGCTTTGTTGCTTGGACTAGAAATGGCTTTAAAATTAAATTCTCACATCATCATTGAAGGTGACTCAATGGTGGTGATTAATGCTCTTTCTAATTGAAATTTCGAGGTTTGGCATTTAAACTACTTGTTGAATTATTTTCTGAAACTCTTCCAAAAGTTTTTTTATTATGATATCATGCGTTGCCATAGGGAAGCTAATGGTCTGGCAGATTCTTTGGCAAACACGGCTATTGATTTATCTATATCATATAGTGAGTTTTCACAGAAATATATTGATTCACTGCTGTTACAATAATTCTTTTCGTATCCTTTCATGAAGGAGTTGATTTCTTGTTTGGCTGACCCCGAAGGTTGGTTTTTGATAATGGCATGCTCTACTTCGGTGGCCCATAAGTGTCCTACTTGTGGAGACTGTTGGAGAGTTGTTGGTTGGTTACAAATACATATTCTAATGGATATTTTTTTTAGAGTATGACGGTCTCCTCAATGTTGCTCTATTGATAAGCATGAATATGTCATGAAGCCAGGGACAATCATCCCTTTCCGACTTGCAAGCTTCGCGGGACTTTCGTTATTCCGTGCTCGCAAGTTGAGGATGCCATAATTCTGGTTATGGGTTGGGATTGGTTGTGCACTCACCCAATGGATCTTCCAAATGAAATTGCATCTGTTTTTATCAAATCGTATGGATGTCTTGTGGTGTGCAGAGATGATGATTTTTTTTGCAGGTTCTTATGTGTTACCTCATATTCTCCCATTGCCTATGCTTGAGGTGGCTTTGGAAGATTATGAATTCCATCATGGCTCTGAGGTGGTGGGAGGCATTTTCAATTGTGAATGCTTGCTTTCAGATTTTTCTCTTTCCTCTCTATTGTGTGTAATGGTTCACAGTTTGGTGGCTGCCAGTTCATCGTGGTTTTTGTCTTGTCCCAATGATTTGAGGCTAGATTGGTGGCCTCCATGCCTTGTAATTCTGAAAACCTATTCAATGCAGCTAAGTTCCTCTATAGACATGCTATGGAGGATCCACATGTTCCCTACTTTCCTCCTCTTGTTGATATTGCTTTGTCTTCTGAAAGTGTTACTAATTAAGTGAGATCTTCTACTCTTGTGATCATGTTTTTTGGTGCTAGATTGTTTGCTCAAGCAATGTATAAACTGATAATAATGGCCAAGTATTCTGATGTTATGTTGTTTGCTCCAACCATGTATTAAATATGTTAATATTGAGCAAGCATTTTGAGTATGCTCTGCTTGTTCCAACCATGTAGCAACTTTGACAATATTAATATAAATTATCTTTATAGTGGCCTTGCCACTTTTATTTAAAAAAACAATACAGAAATTGTCCTTTTACAATCTAATAAAATGAAATTATCAACAATTTTAAAAAATATTAAAAGTATTTTCTTAATTAAATTATTTAAAAAGGGATACGACAACATATCTTATCAAGAGATTGATGTACCTTCATGCGAATTAAATATTGTATAATCCTATATCAATCATTTTAAATTCTTTTATTATTGTTTCTTTAAATTCTTCCTTCATCTTGTTTGATATTTTTATGTAGATTAAGCCATCAACATATAAGCATCGATTTGCTAAGAATCATCTGTCAATTCTTAAATACCATGCTCTGGGTCCTTGTTTAATAAAATATAGTTCTTTCTTTAACTTGTAAATATATTCTTCTTCACTGTTTCCCTCAAAGCCTTGTGACTGATCCACATATACTTCCTCTTCAATGTATCCATTAAAAAATGCACTCCTCACATCTAATTAGTGTAATTTCCATTCTTGCTATGTTGTGAATGATAATATCAATCTTATAGTGTCATGCCTTGCAATAGGTGCATTGGTCTCTTCATAATCTATACCATACATTGAACATATATTTTTACAACCAATTTAGCTTTTTGTCTTTATTGATAGCATCACTCTTGTACTTTATCTTGTGAATCCATTTACTTCATATCACTTCCTTTTCTTTTAGTAGCTTTACAAGCTACCAAATTTTATTTTTCAATACCATTAATCTTTTCTTCCATTGTTTTAATCTATTTTTTCAACCGCTTCTTCAAACTTAGTAGGTTCCACCTCAATATTTGAGTAACACACATTTAACTATGCCATCCTCTTAATTGCTTTCTCTAACTTGACTTCTTGTTAATTTTCTTTTAAAAAATTTGACTTAAAATTATATATGGTGGATGAGTTTGGATTATCTTCTTATTTTGTGTAAAATTTTTTATTGAACTTGGATTATCTTCTTATTTTGAAATGATATTCTTCCTATCTTGAGACTTGGAGTAAATTTTTTAGGCTTTTCTTTATGCACTATAACTCATAAACATGCATATTTTACTTGTTGCATCCATTTTTTATTTTTTCATCATCTCTTTGAATATAAAGTAAGCAACCAAATACTTTCAAGTGTGTCACTAGGATTTCTCCCATGCCAAGTTTCATATAGTGTCTTATTTATTTCTACAATAGTCTATCCATATAGTTAACTAAACTAGTGCAATATAGTCTATCCATATTCTCTACTTCTAGCATTTTTCTTGGAAATTCTTTATTATTCTATTATTTCTTTTTTCCATTTCATTAATTGTCTCTTGATTTCATTCCATGCAAAAATCCCATTAAATTATTTTGAACAAAATTCACCCCCTCTACATATTCTTAAGCACTTCACATATCTTCCACTTTGTTTTTCAACCATAGCTTTAAACATTTTGAATGCTTTGAAAAATAATCAATCTTATTCTTCAAAAAATAAGCCCGTTGTATCCAATAAATCTACAATAAATGTAATCATGTGATGCTTTATACCTATTCTTATATGAGTGAATAAGCTTGAATGGCTGATTATCTCTTCATGTGCTTTTGGGAGACCTATCCTTGCTTTATACCTATTCTTATATGAGTGAATAAGCTTGAATGGCTGATTATCTCTTCATGTGCTTTTGGGAGACCTATCCTTGCATTTTTCAACACAATCCTTGCACACTTTGTTTGTTTCCTTTTTCTTGAATATTTGGCGATGCATATACCACATTTATTTGATACAATATGCACAATCCCTAAAAATTAAAGTGTTTGTTCTTTTGGTCCCATAACCAACTTTCCCTCAATAGTTGCATAGAAAAAAATATATGATTCATTTTCTTTGATTCTCTGTGGGAAAAGTTACTACTTTGTCACTTTGTAGTAGCAATTATACACTTTTCCTTCTCTCTTATCATAGGTAGTACAAAATTTATCACGAAATACAAGTTTAAGTTCTTTTTCAACTAGTTGACCAACACATAACATTATGCCTTAGTTGTGGTGTGTGTTATACATCACAATTTTTGCTTATTGTCTAGTATCTATATCCATTTTTTCCCACAAACTTCTAGTACTTTATTGTCATCCAATCTTTCTTCACTTTTAAAAATCAATATTTGAAAATGCTTCTTTGTAACTTGTCACCTAATTAGAAGAACTTGAGTCTAGAAACCATACCTAATTAGTTGTGTTTTCAACGTAATTTCATGAATGAGAGTAGTATGGTGGATCTTCATCTTTACCTTGATTTGGAGATTCTTTTATATTCTTTGTGTGTAGTTTTATTTTCTTCCTTTATTTGAATTCTTAAATTTAAGTTCTCTCTATATAATAAAATATCTTTCAATAGTACACTGCATTGGGGAAATATTTGTGTTAAATCTACTTTTTCCTCTTGAGAAACCATGACCTACACTTTTTTCTCTTCTTTTGGAGTTAGAATTAAATACTTGGTATAAGCTCTCCCTCTTACAACTTTGAGAAAATCTTGTAAAAAACAATATACTATTTCTGCATAACCCTCATGAGAGAAACACATGTAAAATAGTATTCATAATATACAATGCAAACTAATAAAAACCATACAAGACAACATTAGATGTACCTTAGGAAAACCATGTCAAGGAAAACACCTAGCCTCCAAAAACATCCACACAACTCAATGCATTATCTCAAGCAACAAGATTACAATACACTTACAGTAGAGTCTCCATACAAGCTTTTGAAGTATCAAGAAACATAATTGAATTCCTCCATATGAAAAATCAAATGAGAACCATGTAGCCAATCATCCTAATCTATGTTACCACATATGCAAGTTACAAGAGATTCTCAATCCAACCTTTGTCAACAATCCAAAGGTTCCACTAACCAACCTCAACAACTATCTATGTGATTTCTCTTATAATAAAAAATTGTATAAAGCCACTAAGTAGTATTACATAAACCACGTGTCTCAAAACCATGTCTCACAAATTGAATATTTGGTACTAAGTTTTTCTAATATTAAATATTTTTCCAATGTGACACCGTCATTGAATATTTATCCCAATTTCATAAATAACATACAAAGTGTTCCCAAGAATGTCTAATCTATGTGACATCCACATCTCTAAGATGCAATATAATTAAATATTTATTTTTACATTATCAACACTATTATTCTTCTTATGTAAGGTGTACAACAACCATTTTTCAACTTTCTCCTACTTGTTGTATACATTGCATAAAGGTCAAAAGTAAACTCAATCATTAAGGGGACAATCTCTATAGCCAACACATACTATCAAAACATCCAAGTGCTCCATCTTTTGTATCAAGACACATGCAACAACAACCAAGATGAACAGTATCTCACACAAGAACCCTCTCATCCTCCACCATGCCGATGCATAAAAGATAAGATCCTATCCAAAAGTGATGACACACTAAGTGTCACATAGAAGCATCATTGAATCATGTCTCAACTCGATATCCAAACAAAAATGCCAACTCTAATGGTAACAAATTGGCCTAAGTAGTTTCCAAGAACCCATAAATAGTTGGCATAACAACTACAAATAGTTGCTAAAACATCCAACTACTATGCCTCAAAACTAAGGTATATTCATCATAATAGGTAGACTTTCCATCAACATATCCAACCTAATCCACAATCACAAGTCCTTGTATACACACTATCATTCACAAAGAAGTCTTGAAGACTTTCAACACTGTACTATAATGAGAACATCCATATATATATCTTGTAACTCCTACTACATGATTAATGTCAAATCTAAAATCAATCGAAGCATCCAAAATTCCACCAATAGAACTCACAAGAAGAATATGAATAAATTCATTCATACCATCTAGTACCAAAGAACATAAATAATTCTATGCAAAGATGTAAACTAAATTGTTTAAAATAACTCTCAACACTAGTCTCCATAGCTCTCCCAAGTTTTCCACATCATAGAAGATAGAGATTAAAGAGCCTACATATTGTTATTAAAAATAAAATAAAATATAAAAAAATTAAATGACCACAAGAATAGCAATCACAATAGATCCTTGCAAATCTCAACTCCAATGTCATAAACATGAACCTCTAAGAAGAAACAATATACCATCAAGATAGAACTTATAAATCAAACCAAGTAACATTTCCTTCTACCAACACCAATATGCTGAATATATGAAAAATTAGATGTCTCCAAATAGAAAATCCTCTCAAACCAAAGGCATCTCTAATCAACTAGTCCCACAACAAGGGAATATGCCCAAAGCCACTATCCATCTCCTTTTCTTTGAAAAATAGATTGACCTTAAAAAAGCTCAAGATCCAAACATAAGGAGATAATAAACCATGACCATTTATCTACTCCTTGAAAAAGTAATAAAAAATAATATCCATAATTCAAGACTCAAGCACACATGAGAAGAAAATACAAAAAGGAAGAACACATCAAAAAATAGGTGGGAAACACCTATCATTTCATTCACTTCCAAGATGACTAAGAGTAGGGAATGAGTTTTTCCCTCCTAAGACACATGAAGCTACAATATCTCTATGAATAATATCTTCATTAAGTTTATGTTTAACTCACATCCAACTCTGGGTGTAGCATCCTTGATCTTCCTACTGAAATCTTATCAAATAACAACTATATTAACACACATCTCTATAAAAAAGAGATCTCTAGCCTCACCCAAATCTGATATAGGTGTGCAATAGATAATATCATGCCAATCGATCTCCAATTTTAAGACCACAATAACTAGAATCCCATAAGGAAAAAAGATCACAACAATCATTTGGTAGATTTCCACAAATCACTGCTAAATCTTGAACTACAAGATTAAAATAAATAAATAGAATCTATCCATGATGTCATGAGTTACATATCCTCAAAATATCATATGTCTCTAATGAACATATTTTCTCCCAAGAGCACTTTCATCATTCTAAAAATCTAGTCGATAATCAAGAGCCAACCATGGAACAATAACACCTATTCTTTAAACCAAGGATCATCTATCAAACTAAAAAATCACAAGTCAAACCTCAACCATGAAATCCAAGACTCCTCTATGGTAGCAAGTTGTCAACATATCCAAAACATGTGAAGATAACCATCTCTAGTTTATAGCACCAAAAATATCAATGAGCTTGTAGTACATACAAAAAAACATAATTCAAGAGTTCCTCATGATACCAAAAACCACCATAAAAGATCATCCATCACCTAGTAATGAATATAAATCACTATAAAAGCTCCCACTAAACCATAATTCTGATCTTCCATGACAATTTGATAACCATCTCTTAATTGAAGATCACCCATGGCCCTCACACAATAAAAAACCCAATTGTAACACTAAAAATTACAAAGGATAAAGAAGAACTATGATCTTCAAACCAAAATATAAACCACTAATTGTTATCCAAGAATCAATCTACTACCACCAAATATGAATTTTCATAAACAATTCATGCCAAATATTTATGTATAAAATAGCTTTGATCTTGGCACCATGATCACCAACTGTATTAAATCTCACACATTTGTACCATGGTTGAAAACTATAGGTCCAAAATATATCTCAAGAAACACCATCTCTTTACCTCACAATGAAAATCACACTAACACAAAAAGTGAAAAACAAGGCTAACCAATATGATCTACATCAACACTAAAATATTTATAGGTATAAACAAACCACATCGAATTTATCTATGCAATAGGTAAGTATAGGCAATCTACAAAACTACAAAAAATACTAGATTTCAAAATGCAATATATAGGTTCAAAATTATATTAGTAAACATATAAAATAGATTCAACCAAATTTTAATATGTAGATTATCTATGTCTCAACACCTAAATCAACTCTAGACTCAAAATTTTCAAACCCACAAAGTAACCATAGTTAAGGAACCCATCAAACAACTCTAAAAAGAGGAACAAAGCATATTTCAACACTTCTAAACATAATCAATTTTGAATTAGTTATAAAATACTCTCAATTTCCTATAAGAAATTCAAAATTGGATATCATGTGCACAGGATATGACCTTTTGAATTAAAGAGAGAAAACATGGCTTCTAGCTAGCAATTTATATCACAAATAATAAAATTTAGAAAAAATATAAGTACCATTACCTAGTTCTTAGAAAGAGATTCCCCTTGTTTATAACAAGTTAAAAATATGGCATTTTGGGTGAAAGTTTTGCCTCTTGGAAAATTCTACTCGATTATGCCTTAAAAGTATTCTTCTGGTGGTAGATTGTTTATAGGTGGGCGTCAATGACACTGGTGGTCTTTGGATGATGATAGATAGTAGGGGATAGTGGCACCACTGATAATAGTGGCTTGCTAAACAAATAGGTTTCATGTATCTCCCTAATAGAGTAATGGTGGCTTCTAGGTGGTGAGATGATGACAAATGGGTAGAGCTTAACCCATCAAGGACTAAGTCCCCATGACTAGTTTTGAATTGTCCCTAAGATTTGGGTGAATAAATATTATTTTATAAACCATCAACACATATTCTTTGATTAAAAATACACCATCAACAAATGATAAGACAATCATACTCTACGATCATACCAAAGTGTAAATTTGATGGTTAATGATAGAGGCACTGTACTCTCAATCCAATCAAATCACGCTAATATTTGTCAACTATATGAATGCTGACATAAAAATTATGCAATCCCTAAAACCTACTAGGAATATTCTAGTGAGGTATTGTAGTCTGTCGACAACATAACCATATGAGTGTATATGCTTTGACTCCCTTAGATTTCTTCATGCCCCCCAAAAATGACTAATTTTTTTAATTCAAAATATGTTTAGTTTATATGGATCCATATATTTTGAAATTTTTGGACCCAATCGTGAGGTATTTTTTTCTAGGTCATATGCAAAAATTCACCTGTAAAATCCTCACAAAAAGAGTCCAATAAAAACTCATTTTCTTGATCACCATAAAACCCCAAATCCACAATACCCTGAATTTGCACACACTTGAAACCTTAAAAAAGAAAAATTTCCTTGAAATACCATGGATTAAATTATGCGCAAGAGTCTACTTATACTAATGCTTAATAACTAGGGAAATACTTACTCAGGTACAACTTGACAAGTAGACTATGATACCAAATAATTTTTTTTGTAACAATAATATACCATTTACACATTAGACCTAATGAGAAAAAAATTAAA
This sequence comes from Sequoia sempervirens, assembly GCA_007258455.2. Classification (NCBI taxonomy): domain Eukaryota; kingdom Viridiplantae; phylum Streptophyta; class Pinopsida; order Cupressales; family Cupressaceae; genus Sequoia; species Sequoia sempervirens. The sequence continues at coordinate 23,728 of VDFB02228009.1, forward strand.
AACAGGTATTCAAAATCCATAATGTAAAATAATAACAAAAATTTCAAAAATATCAATGTTAGATTTGACCCGAAATGCTTCAAAATTACAACTGCCTCTTGAATCTGGCAACCACTTCTTAGCTTCAAAACCTCATTGATTTGAACTCATATATATGATTTAGATGAAATAAAAGGAAAAATTAACTTTCTCAAACCTCCTGAACTCAATGGCGAGCTTAGACTTTGTACCAATAAGCTCCGATTTGGACCTACAAAAGAAATACACAAAGAGGAAACCCTCAAATATGGTATTTATTTCAATATTTTTTGATTCTCTAGGTCATCATTTAATGCAAGAGAGGATTGTACCCATCTTTTCAAGATCCACCAAGATTTGCAATCTAGATCTTTCAATAAAGACAAACAAGAAGAATTGCACAATATTTGATACCATGTAAGAGTTAGTATAGAGTATATACTCTACACCATGCAAAATTTGACTAAGATTATAGCCACCCAAGGTCTAAGAACTTCATGAAATCACAAGAGAGATCAACTATGAGAGAATAATTCTATTATATCTGTAGACACCTAAATTTGGACACTTAATTTATCCAAATTTATCCCCTTTCATCTAAACATCCTTTTATTTGCATTAATTAAGTAATATCACTATTATTTAATTAATACCTCTAAAGTTCTTCTAATCTCTAAGGTATTTAGTTAATAATTAAATACCTTACCTCTTTAATCCCCCTTTCATCAAATGAATTAAATAAATATGACATTTATTTAATTCCTCACATGTCACATCATTTTCTTAATCTTAATCAACCCTCTAATCTCATCATTAAGGATTTGCACATGCTTAATTCTTGATTAGGATGTGTCACATCCTCCAAATTTTGCAAGTTGGCTTCTAATCCTCATTACCCTCTAATTATCTTCTAATTACTGATTACTTAAGTCTAATTAGTACCTTGGTCAACTCTCCCCATCCCCCAAGGAATTTTTAATTCATTTTTATTCATCCAAGACTTCTCTCTTCCCCATGTGAATTTTTAATTCACATTTATTCCTCCTAGATTCTCCTTTTCCCATGCATCTTCTAGAATCTTTTGAATTGTCACATCAATTCACATGTGGACAAGTGCTTCCCTTTTTGGAACCTTGTCTTGTCCATGAGATTCTTCCAAGCATGTGAATTTTTAATTCACATTTATTTTCCCAACTACTTTTCATTTTCTCATGGAGATTTTTGAGGAATTCTAAAATTCCTAAAAAGTCACTTTCATTCCCACTTGGAGATAAGAAGTTCCTTTTTGAAGAAATATTCTCATCCCCCAAGGTACTTGCAAGGTACTTGTACTTCCTTCACATCATGTACTCTCCTTCCACTTCACCTACACATCATCACATCCTTAGCCACTTCACATTCCACATGTCAAGATGTGAGGGCTTGTGAGTCCTCAACTCACCATAGCCCTTCATCTTGGACTTGTTGGATAAATTTCAACCATTGAATTCTCTAGAGAATTCAAATTCTTCTATAAATACCCCATCTTTTCTCTCATTTAGGGGGTTCATGATTTTGCTACCAAACTCTTACCAATTTGACATTTGAGCCATACTTAGCCAATTTTCACACTTTTCCTTCACCATAGCACTTGCATCCCATACTCATCCAATTTCAACTATCTTTGCATTCCATCTCACATCTTTTTTCCATCAAGAGGAGCATACACAACATCAAAAATCAAGGGCCAACCAAAGGAGCAACTTAGCAAGGTATAATCTTTCCATCTACATTTGTTAAGTTTAACATTTTTTCCCAATCTTGAGGTGTTAAGTGTTTATTTTGTTTCTTGCATTTCTTTTGTTGCTGCACATTTTAGGTCAAATATTTTCACCTGATCACATTTCTGGCATGCCTGGTGGGACCCACAAATGAGTCTTTTGCTTTCACGTTTTCTATTTTTTCACTATTTGCAGGTGTAGGTTGCAGAGGGGTGGACTCGCCCTAGCAGAGACGTGGACTTGCCCATCTAGGGGCGGACCTTCCCTTACAAAGGGGCAGACCTGCCCATCAGGGGCGGACCTGCCCTTCACAGAACCCATAAACAACAGATTTTCAGATTTTTCTCAGAGGGGCGGACCTGCCCATCCAAGGGTGGACCTGACCAAAACCAGGGGTGGTGCCGACCAAAAACAACTTTTTCCAGAAGTTGAAAACTGAAGTTTAAGCACTATTTTCAACTATTTTGAGTATTTCTGACCCCCTACATTTGTTTGTTGTTGGTGTCTATGCAAGGATCTGACTAGCATTTGGTGGAAAATGGAAAACAAAATTCTAACAAGTTTCTTGCAGGGCCATCCGTTTTAAAATGTTTATTAACTATTTGTTATCATTTTTCATTAATTTAGGCACATAGATTAACTAGGGGGTGTCAATATACTTTGTGTGCCATGCTTGTGGTAGGCTATTGATGTATCCAATCCCCTTGCACCATTTGGAAATTATGGGTGACAAGAAATTATAACTTACCAAGTCCTTTTGAGTCTCCCATTTTTCCTTTTCTTAGGGGACCTGCTTGGGGATTTCATCACCCTAAGGGTCAATCCCAACCACGCGTACCGATGGGGTATACAAAGGGGGGAGGCCAAAGCTATACCCCAATCCAACCATGCCATTATTGGTGAAACGTTGGGATGACGTGAAGAGTTGGTCCAAGCCTTTAGTATCTTGCTAAGGTTCCTGAATCATGCTTGTGATGGGCTGGTGTTCACGGTTTGGGCCTCAAGTACCAAGTGTATATCGAAGACTCCTTAGCAACCTTGTTTATCCTAGAATAGAAGACTTTGTTGGCCATACCCATTCTATTAATCGTAGGATTGTGCTGCTTGAAATGTTTTCTTTGTGCAAAACCAATAATTTTCTATTCAGTCAAGTTAGCCTTGTCCTCTGATTGTTGTTTGTTGTGTTTTGGGTCCTTTTCCTTAGTAATTTTTGTGAAAACCCAGTTTAGACTTGTCCAGGGGCGGACCAGCCCTCTAGAGCCATACCCAACCTATAGAGCCATACCTGCCCTTCTAGAGCCATACTTGACCTCTAGAGCCATACTTGACCTCCAAAGCCATACCTGCCTTTCTAGAGCCATATCTGACCTCCAAAGCCATACCTACCCTTCCAGAGCCATACCTGCCCTTCAAGAGCCATACCCAACCTCCAGAGCCATACCTGCCCTTTTAGAGCCATATCCAACCTATAGAGCCATACCTGCCCTCCAGAGCCATACCTACCCTTCCTGGGGCGGACCTTCCCTCTAGAGCCATACTTGCCCTTCCAAGGGTGGACCCGCCCTCCAGGGGCAGACTTGACCTATTCTAGGGGCAGACCCACCCTTCAAACAACTTTTTTCGTCCTCTGTTTGGTCATTCCGAGTGACCATTCACCCATTCCGAACATTCATTCTCCCTTTTCAATCATTCGTTTACTTGTTTCAAGTAAACGTTCATCCATTTTGAACCTCCTTCTATCATTTCAAACTCTCGTTCAATTGTTTTGTTCATTCGTTTACTTGTTCTAAGTAATCATTCATTCGTTTCAAACCTTCATCTTCTCGTTCCAAGAATTTTTCATCTGTTGTGAGCAATCGTTTACTCGTTTTGAGTAGTTGTTCATCTCTCTCGATCAATCGTTTCCTTTTTCCAACCAATCATTCATGTATTCCAAACCTCCTTATCTTGTTCTGAGAACTCTTTCACTCATTTTGAGTAAATTTTTATCCTTTCCAAACCTTCTTCTATCATTTCAAGCTCTTGTTTAGCCGTTGAGATCAATCGTTTACTCGTTATGAGTGCTTGTTCATCCGTTTTGAGCACTCATTTACTCGTTTCGAGTACTCGTTCATCTGTTTTGAGCACTTGTTTACTCATTCCTAGTACTCGTTCATTTGTTTTGAATCTTCATCCCCTCGTTTCGAGAGTCATTCATCCATTCCAAGCACTCGTCCATCCATTTCGAACCTTCATCTTCTCATTTCGAGAATCATTCATCCGTTGTGAGAAGTTGTTTACTCATTTCGAGTAGTCGTTCATCTCTCTCGATCATTCGTTTACTCATTCTGAGTAATATTTCATCTATTCCAAACCTCCTCTCATTTCGAGCAGTCGTTCATCCATTTCTATCATCTGCTCCCCCAATTAGATCATCGTTTTCCCCATCCAAATCCCTCGAACTTTGTTTTAGGTTATCTGAATTGACCTAAGTGTTTGCATTGATCGTCATCATCAACATCTGCTTAGGATTGTCATCCATCCAAAGTCAATCATCGTCATCGGCCCAATCAATTTGATTTCAATCTCAAGGTGGATTCGATGCCACAATCATCTATTTATCCTTTAATCTGATCAATCAGCATCCTAAGTCACCTAGGGTAATCTCTGAAAGGGGGTTTTCCAATCCCTTTCATCATCCTATCCGATCCATCATTCGATCTTATCAATCATCAAATGATCTTATCCAATCCAATCCAATTGCATCCTTATCTAATCACCTTCAACCCAATCAATCTACTTCCATCTCGAAGTAGATTCGGTGCTGAGGTCATCCTTTGGTAATCAAATCTGATCATCAGAATCAATCCCATCACATCATCTGATCATCCTAATCTGAGCTTTAATCCAATCCTGATATGAGCTTGACCTAAATCCCGATTTGAGCTTTAGTCCGTTTCCATCCAAAATATTTGATCCATCCTATTTATGTTTTCATCATCATGAATCCTCATCCTCTATCAATAGTAGTCAAGGGAAACCCTAATTACGTTGACGACGATAATGAGAGTCTTGTTGATCCAGAAGTATACAACATAGATCCCCTTGACACTATCATCACTAGTAAGCTTTCTCCACCCGCTTTCCAAAATTGAATCACCTATTCGAGCTATCCCATTACATCTTCATCTATGCCTAATCACGCTCCTTATGCTACCTTTGACAAGGGATATCCAATATCTTCCCCATTTGCGTATTCGTCATGTACTTCATCTACATCCTCTTATCCTACATCCCGATACTCTTATCATAATCCCTCATCGATGTTACACTATCCTAATCCTACATCTACACCTTTTTATCTTAATTCTACACCTCCATCAACTTACCCTAATCCAACATCCACATCTTCTTATCCTAATCTGTCATCCACATCTCCCTATCTCAATCTACCATCTCAATCTTCCCATCCTAATCCACCATCCCAATATCCTTACTACAATCCTAATTCACCATTCCAATATCCTTACCTTAACCCTCTATCCAATCCTAATACTCCATCTAATCCTAGTCTTCCATCCAATCTCGTTCCTCAATCTAATCCTAATCCACCAATCCATAGCCCTAATCCCCTACCAATCCCTAATCCTTCATCCACTCCTACCTCACCATCCAAGCCTCGAGCATGCAAATTTCTCACTCCCGAAGTTCTCCAAGGACTCATGACAAAGAAGACATTCCCCACTCCACATCTTGAAGTTGTGGAACCATGCCATCACAATCCATCATCCATGGTCACTAATGATGAGACCCCTCTATATCCCACACCTATCGTTGATGCTACCACCCCTAGCACCACTCAAATTTTTGAAATCATCAAACCCACCGAATCCATTGAGCCCCCATCTCCTACTCCAAGATCGGTCGGGCCCATTGAAAATAACCAAATCCAATCCACTCCTACACCTAGATCCTACCAACCCATCACAGATCTACAAATCCAATCCAGTCCTCCCACTCCTAGTATTATCAAAATCCATTCCCATGAACTTCATGAATCCTCCATCCTTTCATCTCCCCCACTTGAAGAGTCCCTTCAAGACTCCATTATCATACCACCCACACAAGATGAGTCATGCCAAGAGCCTGATCCAAAGCATGCTAGCATATCCCCTTTTTCACATCAAGATCCTGTTGACCCATCTAGCCCATCTCAAGATCATAGTATCCCATCCGTTCCATCCCATGATCCCCTTCTCTCTCATGAGACCTTATCTCCATCTCCATCACATGAGCCCTTATCACCCGCTACCACAAATCCAGATCCTATCATGTCACCTAATCCCTCTCTTGATCCCTTATCACTCCCTTGTCCGGATCAAGATGCTACTATCCCCTCATCTCCATATGATGATCCTTCACCATCACCGAACCATACCATCCCCACACCAATTTTATATCCCCTTGGTAGTCTCACATTCTTTCATGGTGGTCTACTAGAAGAAGAAAACAAAGCATATATACTACCCATCATCCTCCACCTAATAATGGAATCGCATCATTCCTCCAAAATAACAAAAATCCTGTCATGGATCAAAAGCTTAAGAACATGAACTATCAAGGAAAGGGTTTAGGCCTTCATGAGCAAGGTATTTTAGAGCCCATCCAAGTCCAAGAGCACAATTACACATGTGGTCTTGGTTATACTTATCAAGACTCACAATCCAAAAATGTTGGTACAACCTCTATATGTCCTCAATGAGCCTCTTCCAAAATAAATACAGGCTCTTCCCATTGATCCACCTAATCATTTTCATCATGGTACGCATCCAAAATGATTGTTTGCCAAGTTTTCACTATTGGACGAATTATTTCTCTTTACCTTTTATTTATTTATTTATTTTTGGGTCCTTACATCCCTCCATCCACCAGCTCCCATCCTCCATCTACCCCGTCCATGTCTTCTCCAGGCCCTACATCTATTTTGGGCCCTTATATCCCACAATTACCTCCATCTCGTCCTATTCATCCTTTCATCCATTCATCACCTATCCAATGTCATCCATCATAAACATCCCACTCGCATGTCCCCTAATCAGGATCAACAAAGGCACGTACCCACACATCCTCCATCTACACATAATCCCCATAATCCCACCTCCACCGCTCCACATCATCTATCTCCTCACACCCATCCCATTGCTATTAAAAGCACTTTGGATGCTAAAGTAAAAATACATAAATCTAAACATCTGCATGAATCAAAAGCTCCTCATGTCCCCTCTAAAAGACATTATGATGAAAAGAAAAATCAAATCCATAGGCCACAAAGGCCCACCAAAGCAAAGATCAAACCATGTGGATCCCAAAGAAAAAAGATGCAATACCTTCAAATGAAAATTCTAGAACAACATCCAAAGTTACTAATTCAAAAGCTAATCATACACCCCTTTCATCTCCTAAATATTTTTTGGGTCCTTACGTCCCAATATTTGCTATCCTATCTCCTCCATTCCCCAAATTCTCCATCCATTAATCCTCCTGTCATTTCACATCCACCACCATATGTGCCAATGTTGGTCCTGAACTCATTACCCCATCACATACCTACCCCATCATTCCATCCCTACACTTTCCAACATACCATCCATTATCCCACATATCTCTCACCTCAAATCCCTTTAATCCATTCTCTTGCATAATCCACTTATCTTAATAAGGTTGTACCATTATCCAATAGTCACTTCAAACATGGGCTCTTAATACCTCGTATAGAACTTGATGCTTGAGTCCTTCATCCATCTCCTTATCACATGTCTTCCAAATCCACTTATCCACATCCCTATCCTTACCCATTTCCATACACATTCTATCCAAAAATCCTAAAAATCCAAAAATCCAAAAAGTCCAAAAATCCAAAAAATCCAAAAAATTCAAAAAATAAATAAATAAATAAAAAGATAAAGAGAAATAATTCGTCCAATAGTGAAAAATTGGCAAAAAAGCACCTTGGATACGTACCATGATGAAAACCTTGCAAATATGCATCATGCATAAATCCCCATCTGTCCTTTTCCACACTTGGGGGCAACTTCTTGATATGCATTTCCTCCATCCACTATGCTATGCTTCCAGCTATGCACCCATCTTCCTGCTATACATCCTCTTCATTCATCCCCTCCATCCCATCTATCTTCCACATCCTACCATTTTATCCCATTTATCTCCAATCCCTCCATCCTTCTTGTGATCTTGATCAAAATAGGAGCACCTATCTATGCATGCTTTGGACACCTCTTTGTATACATTCTATTCATCCATGCTCTATCCTATTCCTTAGTCACCCATCCTATCCTCCTCTAGTTATCTCCTTTATCTTCCCATCCACTCGTCTTGCGTCCCTCTTGCCTCATGACACATGACATATCTAGAGTGGGGACACTTATCTCCCTTTGTGACATAGTCCTTGGAGACATCCTTCATTTAGCAAGCAATCCATTCCATCTCCCCATCCTTATCCCTTTATCCATCCATCACAAAAATCCTATCCATCACCCAAATTATTATCTATCCATTTATCTAGCCAATAACCTTTTCCTCATCCAACTCCTTATCCCTCTATCCAATTCATCCAAACAATCATTTTCCTCCCCCCCATCCTTATCTCGTTATCCATTTCCCTCTATCCTCATCCCATCTCATAATCCCTTGTCATTAGAATCTAGCTATAGGCTACTCCCCATGCAATCCAATTCCATCTATCTTATCGTCATCACTTCTGCTTCTTTTACACATCTTTTCAATCTCCTCTCCTTTCTCATCATTCATCTATCCATCATACCATCCTCCCAATTCATCTTTTGATGATTTGGATAAATATCCCATCCCTGAGCTTCGTGTAGTCACCATCATCCTATCCAATCCAAAGGTCTATCCTGTCTCATCATATAAGTCCCATCATTTTCATCTCATCATCCTTTATCCATTGTTTATCTTTGGTCTTTGTCGACCTACGTTTCCCCTGCGCTTTCATGTAGGAAAGGTCGATCATTTGATCTGCCCCTGGGGCTCCTTTATCGTCTATCATCGATCTTTCTACTTTTTTCCGTTTGGTATTTTTCATTCATCATCGAGGTCTCCATCATCCTCTTCCCGCTTTTATCCATGGTCAGTAGTCAGTCTTTTATCAAACTACGAGGGCTCTGTGCTTTCACGTAGGCAAGGCTAATCTTTGATCGGCCCCTGAGCCCTTAGGTCTTTAGGGTGTGTCAGTCTCATGTCTTGTCTCTCTTGTGTGGTGTCGTTGAGCTATGCCCTTATCTAGCTGGTTCTTAACAAACAAGATCCACTTGTATCAGTAGATCCAATCAACTTTGAATATCCTGCGTCATATCGATCTTTTAGTTTAGTATCCATCTTCGGTCTCAACAGGATGCATCCTTCCTAACATACCTCATCAATCCCATCCATCCCCTTGATCCTATAGAAAAGGAAGTTTGACATTGATTGAAATCTTTTGATGCTTTTGGATTTTGTTTATTAGTTGAGCTCCCTATCATCACTTGTCATGGTCGCCTTGATCCATAATATCATGGTGTGCTTTTACTGGTCAACATAGGGGAAAATCTTGATCTTTTCTTTGTTGTTGTCTTCTCAGTTGTCCTGCGTACTATCCACCAAGACTCCTGTGGTCCTGTGTTATGTTGGGGCATCCTTTTGTGCTTGTGGTTACCCCAATACCTAGTCTGACCAAGGTCTTCACAACTTTGGGGTATTGGGATAGCCTTCTTGTTTGTTGTGTTTGTCTTATGCATTAGACGCGAATCAACCTTGGTTCTCCATACGATGGCATCTTGTGTCTTATGCTATAGAAAAAATTAGTGCTCTGAAGATGGAAAATTGCATTAGGATTGCATTTCATCTTCCCCACCCATGAATTCATCCTTTCTCAATCTCTCTCCCCTATCCATTCGATCTCTTATCATTATCTCTTTAATCATCATCATCAGGATGTATCCTTTCCTATCCTTTTGTGTTGTTTCAGGATATATCATTCCCTCATCAAACAACACTCCATCCATCATCAACCCACTTTGGCTTGTAGCTTGACTGGGGCAACATCACCTTCTTCCTTGCATCCATTTATGCTTCCCAATCTCCTGTCGCCTTTTCATCCTTTCTTACCCATCGCTTTGCATCATATTTCTCATCTCCATTCACATCATCTCATCCATTTCGAGAGAACACCCGTGTTCTCTTAAACCCACATGTCCTCTCAAGGGGGCATCCTTCATCCCTAATCTTAATCTTCACCCCCATAATGCCTTCCTAGTCACTCCTTTGAATAACTTGGGAATCTTTCCCAATCTAACCATCTTCTTCCAGGTTCTATGTTTTAATATTATTTGAAATGATGCTACTTCGTAACACCATCTCAAAGAGGGGTAAAATGTAGACAACTAAATTTAGACACTTAATTTATCCAAATTTATCCCCTTTCATCTAAACATCCTTTTATTTGCATTAATTAAGTAATATCACTATTATTTAATTAATACCTCTAAAGTTCTTCTAATCCCTAAGGTATTTAGTTAATAATTAAATACCTTACCTCTTTAATCCCCATTTTCATCAAATGAATTAAATAAATATGACATTTATTTAATTCTTCACATGTCACATATTTTTTTTAATCTTAATCAACCCTCTAATCTCATCATTAAGGATGTGCACATGCTTAATTCTTGATTAGGATGTGTCACATCCTCTAACTTTTACAAGTTGGCTTCTAATCCTCATTACCCTCTAATTATCTTCTAATTATTGATTACTTAAGTCTAATTAGTACCTTGGTCAACTCTCCCCATCCCCCAAGGAATTTTTAATTCATTTTTATTCATCCAAGACTTCTCTCTTCCCCATGTGAATTTTTAATTCACATTTATTCCTCCTAGATTCTCCTTTTCCCATGCATCTTCTAGAATCTTTTGACTTGTCACATCAAGTCACATGTGGACAAGTGCTTCCCTTTTTGGAGCCTTGTCTTGTCTATGATATTCTTCCAAGCATGTGAATGTTTAATTCACATTTATTTTCCCAACTACTTTCCATTTTCCCATGGAGATTTTTGAGGAATTCTAAAATTCCTAAAAAGTCACTTTCATTCCCACTTGGAGACAAGAAGTTCCTTTTTGAGGAAATCTTCTCATTCCCCAAGGTACTTGCAAGGTACTTGTCCTTCCTCCACATCATGTTCCACTTCACTTACACATCATCACATCCTTAGCCACTTCACATTCCACATGTTAAGATGTGAGGGCTTGTGAGTCCTCAACTCACCATAGCCCTTCATCTTGGCCTTGTTGGATAAATTTCAACCATTGAATTCTCTAGAGAATTCAAATTCTTCTATAAATACCCCATCTTTTCTCTTATTTAGGGGGTTCATGATTTTTCTACCAAACTCTTGCCAATTTGACATTTGAGCCATACTTAGGTGTTTATTTTGTTTCTTGCATTTCTTTTGTTGCTGCACGTTTTAGGACAAATATTTTCACCTGATCACAATATCAAAGGATTCAAATGATAGATTATGATGCTATGATTCATCAATGAATTATCAATGTTGATTTACAAATGATACCATTTGGTTATATAGCCAAGGTGAGACATAGGATTAAATAGGACTATGACAAGTGTCTTAATCCTATGTCATGAGACAACTAACTCAAATAATTTTAAATGAATTAGGAAACAAGCATTAAATGAAAGCTAAATAGATAATATATGATAAGGTCTTATCTAGACAATTATAACTTTTAGAAAAAACACCTAGGACCTAAGTAAAATTAACATGTAAATAGGACCCACTAATGACTAGATAGGTAAAACACCTATTTACACCAACACTACCTTCCTAAGAACCCCTTATATATAATTTTAACCCTTTAAATGAGTCATTCAAGTTGGTTTCACATCCCAATTCCCCTCCTTGAAATTCTACAAGCATGCATAACACGGACCAATGCAGGTTACAATCAAATTGCTAACCTCCCACATTTGGGCACCCAACTTGTTGTTAGTTCTAAGGTGGTTATTGTATTTTTCCACAAGATGTTAAAGAATTATAATAGCCATTCCAAAATTTATTACAAGTATTGTTAGAAATTAGGATTTTAGAATACTAATTTATCATTATAAATAAAATGAGAAATAAATAAGATGAAATTATACAAGCATAAATTTATCATATTACACAACATATACATGGGGAAAAATATTTTGAGAAAAAAACCTCATAAAGCATCATTTCAGTATTAAACACTTACAAAATTGTCTATTAAAACATTGGCTGAACTTGGGGAGCACTTCTCCTTACTTCCACATGACTAATAACACCTCACATGCATAGCGATATAATTCACTATAAATATGTAGATTCTCACATAACTCTTAATGAGAGAGAGCCTCCTTATATATGAGAGAATCGGTGGGAAAATATCAAAATAAGTATTAGTGTTTACCTATTCAAAACAACTGTTTATAAATAATTAATAATCTAATAATAATCAAATTATTAATTATTAACTGGTATATGATTTATAAAGCATACAATAAGCATAAGGTTTTATAACCTTATATTAAAACAATATATAAACGTTGTAAGAGTAAGAACCCTAATAAAATTATGTTATAACACCCAAAGAAAAGATGAAGAACCCAAATAATATAGGTCTTCTTTGGCAATGATAATGAGGACACAAATTTATGTAAAAATAAAAAGAATGTATTTTGAATTACATGAAATTCATCTTGTCATAGTTTATAATCCTAATTTTTTAAAATGATGCTTTATACAAGATATTATATTTTTTTTATTGGAGCCTAATACTTCTCAAATTAGCCTACCCTAGGTTCATTACATAGTGCTTGTAGGTCTTACATAATACAATGCTTTTACAAGTGGAAGATTCACAAAGAGAAGAATTTACAATATGTATAAAGAACATAAAAATAAGTGCATATAGGTATTAAGTTATGAATGTTAGGTCTTACATCCAGGATTTAGCCACAAGGTGGTATCATTGACGTGCATACTCCCCCTCAATGGAATCATCTAAGGCCAATAATTGATGAATTTGGAGCATATAATTCCTAGAGGTCTTATATTATGAATGTTAGATATTACTTCTAGGATTTAGCCATTAGGAGGTGTCATTGACATCCATACTTCCCCTAGATGACATCACCTTAAGGCCAATAACTACATAGATGTTTGTCATGTGATGGATGAGATTCTAATATTTCTTCTTGATCATAGTAAACCACTTGATAATTAGATAAATAGAACATGAGATACGTTTTATGATGGAATAATTTCCCTTGAGTGAAGTGCCCATGATCTTCAATGTGCTTTTCTCTTTTTTCTTTATATATTAAGGTGTCATACAAGGTTGTTATTTTAAATATTAATCCATCCATGTGAGAGGACTTGTGTCATATAGATTGAAGTATATTTCCTATTAATAAGATCACAATATAGTGAGTAACACAATTACTGATCAAATTTATTCTTGGTGCAAGAATAATAAAGACCATTATACTCTTAAAATTAAGATTATCCAATGATCATTATGAACAAGATCATATGAATATATAGTAAAATATTCATAAAAAATGATCTAAGAAATGGGGTGAGTTGTCCTTTCCAAGTTTGTTTCCCAAGCATTTTATTAGGGTGATAACCACCCATTATGTATAAGAGGTGTATCAAACCTTGGAACACAACATCACCTCATCCCTCCACGTGGCAAAATTTTATTGGCAAAAAAATATATATAAAAAATAAAAAAAAATAAAAATAAAAATAAAAATATAATATATTTTAAATAAAAATAAAGTATATATTTGAAGATGGGCCCCACCCATCCATGAGGGGCGGCCCACATTAAGTGGGGTGCCACCCATGGTATGGGGGGTGGCCCACCTTAATGGGGAATGCATCCCCCACTTAAAGGAGGAGATAAAGAGGAGGGGAGTGTGGTGGGACCACCACCCTCCCATTCTCTCTAAACTTAATTAATTTTTGCCTATAAAATGCCTTAAAATAAGGCTATTTTTCATTTATCTTAAACCATAAAAATACTAAACCCCTTTTCTACGAGAATATTAGGAATATTATTCCTAAATTAAGGAGCCTATTCAAACTACATAAAAAATATCCCCAAATTAATAGGGAATAAATCCCTTCGTAACCATTCAAATGGAAAAAGAAATTATCTTGAGGGGATATTATCCTTCTGGGAATCATAAGAAGGGGATATTATTGGAATTTTCTCTATGTAAGGGAGATTGGGTAGTTAATTGGTTTTACACCAATTTTGGCAAAAAATGTAATATAAAAAGGGGTAGAATGGGGAGTGTGAGGTCAAGTAATTTTGGAAGAATTTTGCAAGTGTGAGAGATTGTTTTCCTTGGAGAAATTATTGTATTTCCATGCTTTTGGAGAAGCTTGTTTCCACACACTTTGGAAGTGCATTTGTAGATTTCTTTGTTTAAACCAAGGGGAGGTTCTTCCAATGAATGTAACTGAATTTCTAGAGGAATAATTGGATCGGTCCACTCAATTGGAGAGGGGCCCAGAGATGTAGTCGTTCTAAACGATGAAATCCGCTATCAATTTCATTTGCACTATCTTTTTCTCTCTCATTTTGTTCTTTCCTTAAACTCTTTGTAATTTCATTAATTTAAATTCGTTGAGTGTTAAGTATTAATTAAGCACTTTTGGTTTGTAATTGTTAATGTAAGCATTTGAAGCAACTATCATTGATCCATAAAACATATCAAATATGGTATCAAAGCTATGTTTTGACTAGTATTGCAGATTTGAATGCTTACATGCTCAAAGCTTCAACAAGGAAAAGGAAAACTTGAAGAAAACAATCCTGAGATCAGAAAATGAAGGAATTTTCCAACAATGGACAAAATTGAAGCTTGGAAAAGCACCGAGAAAGAGCTTGATGATAAGTCTTTCCAACGAGTCTTCCTCGAAATGAAGGCTATGGTGGAAGAGTTGTATGTGGAAAAGAAGAAGCGCGAAAAGGGAGATTTGTTGAAGAAAGAAAAGAAGGAAGATCAAAAGGACAAAGGAGGAAAAGATCCAGAAGCTCCATCTCCTCCATCTTCCCCTTCTTCTTCTTCCTCTTCTACTACTATTAATCCTTTCAAAAACAAGTCTAAGCCTATTATTAAACTTGATGTAAAATTTGAGTTGCCTAAGTATTGTGGTGAGTTAAATGCCAAAAAGTTAGATGATTGGATCTAGCAGGTAGAAGTCTATTGTAGGATTCAATGCCTAACAAAAGATGCTTCTATGATCCAGTTAGCCACTCTTCGGTTGGGAAGTACAAATCTCACCTAGTGGGAGAGTAGGACTCGGGAGGAAATTGCTCGCCATGGTAAGGTCAATATGACTTGGATGCAATTTATTTCTGCCCTTAAAAAATAGTTTTATCCTTTAGGTTATATGCAACAATTAACCATGAATTGGAAAACCTTTAGGAAAGGTAAGGGTCATTCTATCCAAGATTACACTCATGAGTTTAGAAAATGGGCTATTGCTTTAAATGTTCCATTGTATACTCAGGATACATTACTCAAGTACATAGGTGGTTTGCATTCTTACCTAAGACATACTATTCTAATGTCGAGTCCTAATAATTTGGATGAAGTGTTAGTCCAAGCCATTCATTTAGAGTCAAGGGGTAAGAACACTTTCAGTGATAATTTCTCAAAGAAACCATCTAAGTTTGAGGGGAAACCTAAGGGTAAAGATAAAGGAAAAGGAAAAAAGATAGCTACTGTAAAGAAAGAGGGTGAATAACCCACCTATTCTCATTGTAAGAAAGGACACGAAGACTCTAAGTGTTGGAAACTACATCTAGAACTTAGGCCAAAGAGGTACGGTGGAAACAAAGGGAAGCAGAAGAAAACTGTTGTAACACAACAGGATCTTGGGATCAGATTTTGGGGACGAGACGAAGATAACCGACGCTGGGATTCAGGGTAAAAACAAAGGTATATCTCTTGCATCTGAATCAAGTATTTATGTAAGTACAAGTAAGCAGCCTAAAGTAGATAAGCAGAGGAATGAACTTTTTCATATCTGTGTGATAACTAAACACACTAAGGTTGATACTTTATTTGACATGGGTTCACAAGTTAATCTCATATCTGAAGAAGTTGTTAAAAAGGTAAATCTGACTACAACTCCTCATCCGAATCCATACCCTTTGGGATGGGTTTGTAATGATGCATAGTTACAAGTCACGAAACAATGTAAGCTTAGTTCTGCAATTGCTGCAAACTTTAAAGATGAGGTTGTAGAAGATGTTGTACCTTTAGATATTTGCAGACTTGTGTTAGGAAGTCCATATTTGTACGATCGGAAAGCTATCTTCTTTAGGGAGGAAAACAAGTATCACCTATTTAAGGATGGGATTGAATATATTGTACGTGCACACAAAGTCAAAACTAGTCTTGCATCAGTTAATGTTGGTCAGATAAAAAGATTAGTGAACTCCAGTAAAAACTTTGTGTTAATGCTTGTTAAGGCCAAAGAAGATGAAACATCTAAGGTGTTTAAAGAAAGTGATCCTAAACATAAGGCTGAATTAGTCAAAGTTGTTTCCACTTATGATGAATTGTTTCAGGAACCAAAAGGATTGCCTCTTAAAAGAGATATTTAACATGAAATTCAATTGCAGTAGGATGAGCCACTACCTAATATTGGCATGTACTGTTTGTCTGTCATGCAAAATGAAGAAATCAAAAAGAAAGTTTAGGAGCTCATCGACATAGGAGTGATTCATCCAAGTACATCACCTTGTGGTTCTCTAACTGTTTTGGTTCCAAAAAAAGATGGAACATGGAGGATGTGCATCGACTTCAGGGCACTAAACAAAATCACCATCAAAAACATGTATTCGCTTTCTAGAATTGATGACTTGCTTGATTAGCTTAAGCATGCAATTTATTTCTCTAAATTAGATTTGTGAAGTGGTTATCATCAAATTAGAATTGCAGAGGATGATATTTGGAAAAATTCTTTCAAGACAAAACAAGGACTTTATGAATGACTGGTTATGCCCTTCGGGCTTACTAATGCACCTGCCACATTCATGCGAGTCATGAATGGCATCTTCCGTCCTTACATTGATGATTTTGTTACTGTATATCTTGATGATATCCTAGTTTTTAGCAAGTCTTGGGAAGACCATGTAAGTCATGTTAAAAAAGTTTTTGATGTACTAAGAAAAGAAAAACTCTATGTAAAGATGTCTAAATGTGAGTTTGCAAAGACATCTCTTGTGTACTTAGGTTATATCATAGGGAATGGTCAATTGAAAGTTGACCCTACGAAGGTTGAGGCAATTGTAAACTGGCCCAAGACAAGTACTGTAACTGAAGTCAAGAGTTTTTTGGGTGCTGTCCAGTATTGGAGGAAGTATATTGAAAAATTCTACTTCATTGCATCACCGTTGCATGCATTAACAAGTATAAAGATAACTTTTCAGTGGGGAGGACCACAACAGAAGGCCTTTGACACACTGAAGTCAAAGTTAAGCACCAAACTAGTCCTGGCTCTACCAGATTTGCACCAACCATTCGAGATCGAAACAGATGCGAGTGGATTCACCATGGGAGTAGTATTGACACAAGGAGGTAAGCCAATCTGTTACCACTCTGAAAATTTTTCTGGCACAATAAGTAATTTTCCAACTTACGATAAAGAACTTTACAATTTAGTACAGAGTGTTAAGAAATGGAAACATTATATAATGGGAAAGGAAACAGTAATCCATACCGATCATCAACCATTACAATATCTGCATTCACAAACTAAGCTACAAAAAGTAGGCATTTTCGGTGGATGGGATTGTTACAACAGTTTCACTTAGTTATTAAGTATAAGAAAGGAGCCCATAATAAAGTAGCTAATATGCTTTCTAGACCTATAGTTTCTAATGCTTTGATAATCCTTAAAAATAGTTCTATGATTCATGCAAGTTTTGAAGAACAATATGCTACTGATGAAAAATTTAAGGATATCTATGTAGCTCTAATCCAAGGAAAACAAGTAGAAGAAAAGGATTACTATGTGCACAATAAGCTCTTGTATCACTTAGGAAAATTATGCATTCCAAAGAATGAACAAGCACATGTAATCAAAGAGGCACACACATCGCTAATTGCAGGACATTTTGGGGTTAGTAAAACTTTGGCACAACTACAAAAATATTGCTACTGGGCTTGAATGTAGGAAATTGTAAGAAAATATATTAAGGGATGTGTGATGTGTGCAACTAGCAAACCAAGTAATAGGAAATTGGGGTTGTACACACCTTTACTTGTACTGTCCTGTCCATGGGAAAGTGTATCTATGGATTTTGTCGGGGGATTACCTATGTCTAGGAAAGGGCATGACTATTTGTATGTAGTAGTTGATTGGTTCAACAAGATGTGTGTTCTTATGCCATGTAAAAAGCAAGTCACTGCTGAACTGACAACTCTTATGTATTTTTAGTTTGTATGGGTTCAATTTGGGTTACCCACTTCCATTGTATCGGATCAAGGTTCTCGATTCCTTGGGGAATTCTGGTTAGTCTTATGGGGACTTATGGATACTAAACTGAAGAAGAGTACAACCTTTCATCCATAGACCAATGGACAGATAGAGGTAGTCAACAAGACAGTTGTGCATCTGCTAAGAGGATATTGTAGCAAACATCCTATGTTGTGGGATGAAAATATTCATTATGTGCAACATGCCTACAACCATGCAACCCATTCTTATACAAAGAGGTCTCCTTTTGAGACTTTCTTTGGTTACTTGCCAAAGACACCAATGGAATTCACTTTTGGAACACATGATGTTGAACATGGACGCCTTGATGCAAAAAGGGCTTTAAATTTCATCCAGAAGGTCCAAGAAGCTCATCAGGCTGTAGAAGCACAATTGGAAAAGAGTCAAGCAAAGTACAAGGCTCGTCATGACAATCATCACAACGATCATCATTTCCAAGTTGGAGAAACAGTTTGGTTACACATAAGCAAGGAAAGAATGCAAGGTGAAGGAAGGAAGCTCAAGTCGATCAGATATGGTCCATTCAAAATTCTAGAAAAGATTGGCACAAATTCCTTCCGCTTTAATCTTCCTCCATACATGCAGATTTACTCGATAGTCAACGTTGAGAACTTGAAGTTGTACACACCTACGATGATACTATATGAGGAGGATGAAGTGAAAGTTCCATTAGTTGATGACCTTTCACCATAGTACATGTTAGAGTTTCCTGAAGATGTTATCCTCGACAGGAACACTAGGACTTCACAAAGAGGAGCAGTTGAATACCTTTGAGTGGGACTAAAAGGGATGCATCCAAGCAAGGAAAAGTGGATGGAGATTGGTAAAGTGAGGGAACTTTACCCTCACTTAATTTCTGAGTAACCAACTTTCAGAGTCCAAAAGCTCTCCAGTGGGGAGGACTAATGCAGAGGATTTACGTCAAATTTTTAAATTCTCCATTTTCTCCAGTTTTGGTATCATTAAAAAGTGCTCGGGATCTTGAATCCAACGCAACTTGAATGGATTCAATCAGAGTCCCAAAGCTCAAGATATATATAGTTAAACCTCTAGTCAACTCTCAGAACTAGCCAGAAAAAGGGTAAAAAAATCAAAGTTGTCAAAACTGGTCAAAGTCAACACCATTGCGTAGTGCTCATCATCACGATTCAAATAGAGTTCATTTTTCAGAAAACAAAGTTTGTATGGCGAAGTTATGGAAGGTCAAAGATTGGGTCAAAATTTCCCCATGATGTCAGTGCCCAGTCAACTCAACGACCAATCAGCCCTTGGCACATAACATCACCTCATCCCTCCATGTGGCAAAATTTTATTGGCAAAAAAATAAAAATAAAAAATAAATATATATATAAAAAAAAATATATTTTAAATAAAAATAAAGTATATATTTGAAGACGGGCCCCACCCATCTATAAGGGGTGGCCCACATTAAGTGGGGCGCCACCCATGGTATGGGGATAGCACACCTTAATGGGGAACGCATCCCCCACTTAAAGGAGGAGATAAAGAGGAGGGGAGTGTATCTAATTTTTCAATTTTCCAATCCTTCAATTATATTTTTAGTGACTTGAATTTGGTGATGAAGTATTGTATATTTTCAAAATTACATGGATTGGGACTTATTAATTCATTCTCTGACAAATATCCTTGAATTTCATCTATTTTAAAAAATAATTTTGACAATGTACTTCACATAGCAATGGGTGTATCCAAGTTGTCAATGTGAAACAATAACTTAGGAGAGAAATACAAGAACAACAAATATTCTTTGTAGCTTCATCATCTTTTGGTTCACCATCAAGCCCATGAAATTTCCTATACAACCCCTTAACTCTTAGCAATTTTTTCATTTTGAATTTCTATCTAGGATAGTTGTAAGTGTTATAAGTGGAATTGAATATTGCTCCATGATGAAACATGAATGAAATAACACAAATCAAGAGTCCAATGCAACCACAACCACAAGAAGAATCCTCCTAGATTTACTCAATCAATGAGCCCCCTAGAAATATATGAGCTTGGAACTTTATGATTAGTGTGATTACAAATGTCACTTGCCAAAAAAAATGAAGAGGTCTTGATCTTGGTACATGCAAATGCCTAATTTGACCATAAAGTCAAGTACAATTTTTTGACAAAATAACATCAATCTGATCACCCCACTATAAAGTACACAAAAGTTATTCACTTTTTAAAAAAATGCGCCAAAAACTATTATTGTAGGAGTAAGAATGAAGCCCTGAAAGTTCCTAAAACAAACTGATACATCTACACCTATGAGAATCTATAATTTCTAGAAAATTTAGATAAAAAATTAAAAAACTATTTACACCATTGCATAGAGCACAAAATTTTTCCCAAATAAAAAAAATTGCTTTTAAGAAAGAGGTTGTGAGATTTCAAAGATCTACTACCAAAATGAAAACTCCATTAGAGAGGTGGTCAAATTTCAAAAATTACTTTTTACCAAATTTAGTGGGACTGCCACCAAAATTTACTCTGAAGTGGTAATTTTAACCTATCATATAGATCCAAAAACTTAGAGAAGAAAATAAAAAGTAGATAAAAAAAAAGAGATATAAAATTTGAAATGAGAATTAGAATAGTTAAAATTTAAGTAGGAGATATTGACTGGCTTTTAAAATTAGAGACCTTACATTTGGTGTACATATTGATCAAGAGAAGGACACATAAATGATGAAATTCCAATGATGAAAGGATTGAAGAGGGACACCACATTAAGAGTAGAATTGAAGACAACCCCTTGGAAAAAATAGACAATATATTGTGGCATTTGTAGAGAGTGAGATGACCATGAGACCAATGATTTCTCATCACTCTTGTTCAAACTTAAAGATAGAGAAGAAGAAGAAGACCATGAGACACAATGCAATCATCACCACACCAATGGGAAAACCAGAGATGAGAAAATGACCTATGTGAAGTGACTTGCAAACTGAAACTTATACAACCAAGATCATGGGTATAGGGAACCTAGTTGGAGGAGCCAAAAAATTATTAACACTCTTCAAAATAATCCTCCATAGAACTGTTGTCACTTGGAATTTCACCCTTACTAGATCCATTGTTCAATATTCAAATGAAACATGGGAGTGATCTCAAGTTGTGGGACCTTGCAAATGAGATCAAACCTTTAGAGAAGGTTGAATTCCTTTATAACCTAGATGTAGAGTGTTGGTACAATCCAGTAATGAATATTTCTAAAGTTAACCATATTCTATCAACTTGAAGAGGAAAAGGGAAGAGGGAAATGCAAAAATTGAAAGGGGTGATGATGCCCCAAGACTAGAACGTGTGTTGCTTGCTACATAGGATTGCAGAAAGAAATAATACAAATCACCAAAGAACTTCACACAAATCTCTATTTATCAAATCCTATAGGAAAACATGAAGGTTAGGGTTTGAAAGACACTAAAACATGAATTTTTTTCCACAATCAACACCTGCAATAAATGAACACAACATATATACCTAGAAAAGATAATAAGTGTTCATTCAAGCATAGAGGTAACTAGATTTACATAGAATACAAGAAGAGAGAGAAAGTATTTAAATGGAAGTTTTATTGATATAGAGGCATAAGCCTTTTTATAGTTGCAAAAAAATAGAGAAATGCACATATCTACTAGAGAAATAAGGGAAGAACCTTTTTACAACATGCACAAAGTTCCCCTTTAAATCTCATAAGGGTGCAGTAGAAAGAAGAGTACGTGATAGGGAAATAAAACCCTAATCATTACCCTACTAATGATGTACAACATGAATATAGTCCAAAATGGGTTAGAGGTAAGAGAAAATGACCCTGAATTCATGCTATACCTCCACAATGATGAATCCATAGGATAAATTACATAAACCTTGATAAATTGTATTAAATAAATAAGATGATGGATGGACCTATGCTAAAATAGGGTACCACAACTCAATAAATATAGTATGGTGCCACCTTAATATTTAGATCTATGCCAAAATGCATTAAATGCATCCCTCCAACTCCTAGGGGTTGATATTTGGTGGTTGAGAAATTTGTTAAGTACTAATGGTATTTTTGAGTCGAAAACATGCTTCCTAGAGGCTATCATAAGAGTTTCAAGGTTGGGCCTACTATTGTGCCAAAGAGAAAATCATTAAATTTACTAGAACCCTTAAAAATATTTTTTTTTCATGCATTGAGACTTGGGAATATGATGTATTTCTTTCGATTGGGAGGCGAGCTTCAACCCTAACAAATATTGCTTACCTTTGGAGGAGGGAGAAGATCATATGAAGCCCCAAAACCTTGATGCAACAATATTTGTCAAACATTGGGAATTAAAGATTCACCGTAACACTTTCCAATTAGGTAGGGAAAGATGAGGAAATACAAAGGTCTGAAGTCTGATGAAGGGGCTTAGAAGAAATTAAAGGAATGGTGGAATGAATCGAAATAGGGTGGAGGATAAGCATGTTGCATGCCAAAATAATATTAGGTTATGAAGGATGTTAAAACCATAAATTTTAATATAGTTAGGAAATTTTTCATCATTTCTAGTTGGGCATTAGAGATTGATAATTTGGGGAAATGTGTATGAAGTTGGTGTGAGGTTATGTAGGATGCCAGCAACTTGACACTCTAAACACCTAGAACTTAGCTAATTTCAAATGGGGACCAAGGTGAATATCAAAGATCGGGAATGTAGGAGAATGCATACCAAGGAGGTAGGAGAGGAGGATATAACCAAAATTTTGAGGCTTGGTAACGATTACACTTAGCTAGCTTTATGAAGGGAAAACATCATGGATCAAAGAATCAGGGAGAAATTCAAATAGGTAGAAGATTAGGAGAAACCCCAATAGCCTAATAAAAATGATACTTAGATGCATTTGCAAGGGAACACAGTGGGGTGTCAAGAAACTTTAAGACTAGTAGATGATTAGAGGAAACCTCAATAGCCCGATGCCTAATAGACCAAAATTTAGCAATTTTTTCAAAGGGAAGCATGGCTAACATTGAGGATGATGAGGAAGGAATACTCATATAATGGTAAACAAAACCCCAAAACCTTGATAAGGAACACTTAGTCAATTTTTCGAATTTCTTCAACCTAAGATTTTGACTGAGATAAGAACATAGAGGGTAAATACAACCAAAGGTGTAATATCATGCAAGAGGACCTAGGTACCCAAGTAATATCTCTTATATCGGGTATTGCTAGTGGGATATAAGGGGGGAATGAAAAGTCAACATTTTGGTGACCTATGCGAGATGATTTCCTACTAATCATGGGATCTAGAAACCTTAACAGTCCATTGGGAACTTAGTCACATGGCTAACAACTAAAAATTGCTTGCCTCAAAAAAATAAAATAATAAATGCACAAGATGCACTTAGAGGAAAAAGAGAAGAAACCTAAATCATACACTCCCCTAATGATAATGTAGAGTGTGCAGTAACACTTGTAAAACAACAAAAAACTAGAGTATTATTTTCATGAATTTACAATTTAACCTCAATCGAAATTCTTCAGGTATATCCCATTGAATTGGATAGGAAGGACTTCACCATCCATCCTCGAGAGATTTAATGCATTGGATTCTTTGTAACTAGTAATGATATAAGGGTCACTCTAGATGGCATGAAAATTTGTATGCCTTCTAGCCTTGGCTCTATCAGCATCCCACTTCAACACCAAGTCTCCTTCTTTGAACACTCAGTTAACAATATTTTTGTGAAATTACTCTTGGATTGTGATTGGTGAGCCTCAAGGGTATTCATATCCTTGTTTTTTATCTCCCCCAACTCCATTAGCTCAACCAACCTCACTATCATTACATCATTTTCTAGAATCTCTAGTTGTTGTATTAACTCAAGGGAAGGCTATTGGATATTGTTGGTGTTGTCCTTAGTGTTATCATTGATGTCAACCCCTAGTGTGAATGTGTTATGGTTTGATTTCATATTGATTTCAACCTTCAATATGGTCAAGGAGATTGTTGGAGAGTGTTGCACTATGTTGTCATTAGTGTTGTGATTTGTTGTCAACCTCTAGTGTGGTCATATTGAGAAATGTTTATGGTATTGATCAGGTGTTGCAAATGTTATAGATATGTTGAGTAGGTGTTTATGGTGTTGCTAATGCAACTGGTTCACTTGGTTTCTAAGTGATTTTGAGAAAATTTGAATACAAGAGTGTGTAGTGTGATAGAGGTGTGTTCAGTGTCGTGCTCTATATTTCTTCATGGTTGAAGATATGCTTGTGCAGTTTATATGTAATGATCAGAGATGCTCAAAGGTGTTATATTTATAGTTTTAGGTTCTAGCTTGTGAGATAGTTGAAATGTATTTGATAGTGTGTTTCTTGTGAAGAAGGTTGCTTAGGAGAAGTGTGATTGCTTCACATTTCTCTGCATTGTAGTTTCCTATCTTGTAGATTTGGGAATGTGCTGATATTTCTTGTATCTACCTTCCCTTGGAGTTTTGTGTTCAAGTGTTCTGCAAGTTTGGTTAGTGAGTTGTATGCCTATGGAAGTGTTGTTGGTTGTATAGGATGATGTTTTTCTTAGTTTCAAGTGGTTGCAAAAGTATTGTTAAATATTTTGATGGTTTTGGAATATTCTTAGATGTTGTAGAATGTTGCTATGTGGTCCATGTGGTGTTTCTTGACCTAGAAAGGTGTGTATGTGGTTGCTTGTTACTGTTAGTACAAATTTGGTCGACCTGATGTGCTAGCACTAATTATGAAGATTGTTTGTTTTTTGTGGAAGTGTGGTGAAGCGTTCCAGCGTAGATTTGGGTCCTAGTTAACCCTTGGTATCATATTCCTTCACTTATCTTCACCACAGAAGTGTTTTTTACTAACCTATTTAGTGGTTGCATTTTTGAGGTGCATATGTTTCAATGTGGTTGACATGGAGAAGGTTTTTGAGGTTGTGGAAGATATATACACAAGGTTAATTGTTGGAGATGTGTATGACATATGTGTGAGTGTTGTATGATGTGATGTGATGAGTGTGAGTCTAAATACCTAAGGCTATTAGATGTAGTGAGAAGAAGGTGTCTACATTTTTAGTGTGCTTGAATTTGTTAGGGGCAATGATCCAGAGGTCGCAAATGGTGTAGAGTTGTAGTGGTGTATTTTTCTTGTTGCTATGAGAGTGAATCTATCTATAACAGTCTTCTTATTTTTTCTTTCTTTTGATCAGTGAGACCTTTGGGCAGTGAGCCCTTGCTAGTGAGCCATTCGTCTCTTTTGGGCGATGAGCCCTTCTGACAGTGATCCTATTGCATTTAGTGTTGCTATTCATATACATGCGAGTTAATCCTCACTGTGTTTTTTCCTTGATTAGGGTTTTCCATGTAAATCTAGTTTTCTCTTGTGTATGGTGTTGTTTTGTTGATGTTTCATGTGTTTACTTTCTACTGATCTTAATAATGATATGAAAGTTAATAAAGGTTTAAGAAGTTATGAGGGTTTTATTATTTTAATGTACAACTAATTTGCCCCCTTCTTAGTTGTCATGTGTGTCTAACAATTGGTATCAAAGCTATTGTTACTTGGAAGAATCTTAAGCACTTGAGGTAGATCTAGATGGTGCATAGGAAGGGTGTCAAAGAACCTATGTTTGATGGAACAAATTATGCTTATTGAAAATCTAGGATGGAAGCCTTTCTTGTCTCTCTAGGGTTTAGAGTCTAGAATTCAGTTGAAAATGGATATAATATGCCTACTAATGGTTCAACAAGTGATGATGAGGTCAAGTATTATGAGAATAGCGAAAAAGAAAGAAATTATAGCTTGAGTGGTCTTTTTGATTCTAAACTTGAGATAGTGATAAGTCTCAAAACTACTAAAGAGGTCTGGGTGAAGTTGTAGAGATTTTATAAAGGAGATGATAAGGTCAAGCAAGCAAATATGCTAAATTTCAAACCCAAATTTGAAAACCTAAGGATGACAGAAGATGAAGACATTACAACCTACATTCTCAAAGTGGATGAAGTTGTTAATGCCATTAATGGTCTTGGTTATAAGTTAGAAGAAAGTGAAGTTGTAAAAAATCTATTGAGAACTCTTCCTAGATATTATAGTTCTAAAGTTTTTGCTATTGAGGAAGCTCATAATTTAGATCAATATTTTAGAGATTAGATGTTTGGTGATTTAATTTCTTATGAATCAAGAGAGTTTGGTCAAGATGCTACAAAGAAAGAAACTGCCTTTAAAGTCAGCAAGGTAGAGAAGGATGATGAATCAAATCCTGATGATCTTGATGAGGTGGAAGAATTTTTTTAAGGATACAGAGGTAAGTTACCCTTTAAGTGTTTCAATTATGGAAAGATAGGTCATTATGCTTCTAAATTTCTAATAAAAGTTGCAAATGATAAACATAAGGATCATAAAGGTAAATCTATTAAGAAGAGTTATTATGTTGAAAAAGACAATGGTGTATCTAATAATGAGGAATCAGACTATCCAAATGATGGAAGTGATGAATGATTGTTCATGGCTTTAAATGTTGGCACTATTTCTACTAACCTTGAAATATTTTTGAAGGAAATTTCTCTAGAAATAGGTCACAATGTCGAAGGAACTATGTTGACTGCTTTTCATGCAAGAGAGGAGAGAAACTATTGGATAATTGATGGCAGATGCTCAAATCATATGACAGGTGATAAGAGTAAGTTTGTTAAGTTTGAAAAGTACGATGGTGGTCTTGTTACATTTGGTGATGATACATTTGCTAAGATCTATGGAAAAAGGTTCAATTAGTTTTTATGGCAAGCATAAAACATATTATGTTCTTTATGTCAAGGGTCTCTAGCATAATCTTCTTAGTGTCAAAAAAATATGTAACAAAGGATACAATTTGATGTTTCAAGATGATGGTTGTGAAATTAGAAAAGGAAGCTTTGGAACTTTGGTTGTTGTAGGAACAAGGACAAAAGGAAATGTTATCATCTCAAAGGTGGTGGTGTTAAGTGTTTTATGTCACAAATCAATGAAAGTTGGCTATGGAATAGAAGAATGGGTCACATTTAGTTTGATAGCCTAGTGAAGATCAACTCTACTGATGTTATGAGAGATATGCCAAGGATTATAAAGCCTATTAATGCAATCTATGAAGAATGTTATTTTGGAAAGAAAATAAAGAAGGGGTTCATAACTAAAGAATATTCTACCGCAGGACCTTTGGAGTTAGTGAATATAGACCTATGTGGACCTACCAGAATAAGAAGCTCTCAAGGTGATAGGTGTTTCATGTTATTAATAAATTATTATTTTAGAATGAATTGGGTAACATTTCTCAAATAAAAAATAGAAGCTCTAGATAAGTTTAAAACATTTAAATCCATGGTTGAGGATGAAATGGATTTGAAAATCAAGTGTTTGAGGTCTAATAGAGGTGGTGAGTTCACCTATAATGAGTTTAACAATATTTTGTGAAGATCATGGAATAACGAGATAGTTATCAGCCCTTAGGACTCCTCAAAATAATGGATTTGTGGAGAGGAAGAACAAGATAGTTTAGGAAGCAACAAGAACCATGATGAAGGAAACAAATCTACCAGATGTCTATTGGAGAGAAGCAATTCATACTACAATATACATACTTAACAAAGGACAAGTAAGAGTGAACAATTCAAAGATTGCTTATGAGTTATGGTATGGAAAACCTCCTATTGTAAAATATTTTAGAGTTTTGGAAACAAATATATTAGAAGAGATGAAGAAAACTTAGGGAATTTTGATGCAAGATTTGATGAAGGAATCTTCCTTTTATATTTTTCAAAGAGAAAGGAAGTACATATGTTATAACAAAAGGTTGAAGAAGATTGTTGAATGTGCAAGTGTCAAAGTAGATGAAGAACCACATCAAATTTTTGTGTTGATAGAAGGATATGAATCTAATGAACCCCCTTGTAGTGAAGAAGAAAAAGATGAAAAAAAAAGAGATGATAGTTGAAGAGGAAGAAGCTCCAAAAAAGATCCCTAAGACTCCTAGTTATGTGTAGAAGAATCATTCTAAAGATCTAATATTTGGAGATAAGAGAAAAGATATTTTGACAAGAAGAAAACCTTTGTGAAGTATGTATACTATAGTATGAATTTCTCTCCAATAGACATCTGGTAGATTTGCTTCCTTCATCATGGTTCTTGCTGCTTCCTGAACTATCTTGTTCTTCCTCTCCACAACTCCATTATTTTGAGGAGTCCCAGGAGTTGATAACTATCTCTTTATTCCATGATCTTCACAAAATATTATTAAACTCATTGGAGGTTAACTCACCACATCTGTCAAACCTCAAGCACTTGATTTTCAAATCCATTTCATACTCAACCATAGATTTAAATGCTTTAAACTTATCTAGAGCTTCTAATTTTTATTTTAGAAATGTCACCCAAGTCATTCTAGAATAATAATCTATTAATAATATGAAATACCTATCACCTTGAGAGCTTCTTATTCTGGTAGGTCCACATAGGTCTATATTCACTAACTCCAAAGGTCCTGCGGTAGAATATTCTTTAGTTATGAACCTATTCTTTGTTTTCTTTCCAAATTGAAATTATTTGTAGATTGCATTGATAGGCTTTATAATCCTTGGCAGATATCTCACAACATCAATAGAACTGATATTCACTAGGATATGAAAGTAAATGTGACCCATTCTTCTATGCCATAGCCAAATTTTATTGATTATGAAGATGAAGACATTAAAGGAACATGTAAAATTTTGTTTACTTTCAGAAGTAGAACCTAAAATAGTAACTGAAACATGCAAGGATGAGAAATGGATCAAATCCATGGAAGAAGAATTGAAATAGGTTGAGAAGAATCAAACTTGGGAATTGGTCCCATGACCAAAAAACAAGAATGTGATAGGAACTAAATGGGTTCTTAGGAATAAATTGAATGAGGATGGAAAGGTTGTTAGAAATTAGGATAGACTTGTGTGTAGGGGCTACTCACAATTGTAAGGAATATATTTTGAAGAGACTTTTTCTTTGGAAGAAGGAATGGAAGCCATTAGAATGTTTTTGGCTTTTGCAACACATAAAGAATTCAAGGTGTACCAAATGGATCTCAAGTCTACCTTCTTGAATGGTGAGTTAGAAGAAGAGGTTTACATTAAACAACCAAAAGGTTTTTCAATGTCATAGGATGCTAATATGGTTTACAAATTAAAAAAGGAATTGAATGGACTCAAACAAGCTCCTAGAGCTTGGTATGCAAGATTGGATAGATACTTGTTGCAACAAGGATTCAAAAAGGGTACTAAAGATAGCAACCTTTACTTCAAGGTTAAGGGAGATCAGATCTTGATTGTGCTTGTGTATGTTAATAAAATAATATTTGGAGGAAATGAAGGTATGTGTAATACATTTGTAGAGTAGATGGAAAAAGAGTTTGAGATTTCAATGTTTGGGGAGATGAATTTCTTCCTTGGGTTACAAATCAGACAATCATAAAAAGGTATTTTCATTTCATACTCAAAGTATGTCAAGGAAATGTTGAAGAAGTTTGGAATGGAGGATTCTAAACTAGTGTGTACTCCCATGGTAACTAGTTGCAAGTTGAGAAAAAATGATGAATCTCTTAAGACAGATCAAAGCAAGTATAGATTAATGATTGGTGGACAACTATATCTTACTACTACTAGACTAGATAGCATGCATGTATTTTTTCTTGTGGAAAGTTTTCAAGAAGATCCTAAAGAATACCATGTTACAATAGTGAAAAGGATATTTAGATACTTGAAGGGCACTTTGGGTTTTGGTCTATGGTATCCTAGGGATACTGGTTTCTCTTTGAGTGCTTAGACAGATGTAGATTAGGAAGATTGTGTAGATGAAAAAAAAGTACAAGTGAAGGTGCTTTATTTCTTGAAAATAGGTTGGTTTCTTGGTTGAGTAAAAAGTATAATTCAATGTCATTATCTACTGTAGAGGCATAATATATTACAACATCATGTTGTACACAAGTGTTATGGATGAAGTAGACATTGAAGGATATCAAGGTGTCATATGATGAACCTATTTCTATCTTGTGTGATAATAACAGTGCTTTCAATATTTCAAAAAACTTGGTAATGCATTCAAGGAAAAAGTATATCTCTATCTAGTGTTACTTTCTAAGAGAGAAAGTTGTAGAGAATGAGGTGAAGTTGGAGTATGTGCTTACAAAGGATCAAGTTGCAAATATTTTCACAAAGGATCTTCCAAAAGATACATTTGAGTATCTCTAGAAGAAGTTGGGGGTTATTGCCCCTCCTTATTTCAACTAGATGCATAAGTCAATGCATCTGTTAAGGGGAGCATTTCAAGATACATTCTTAGTCCTAGATTGATGAAGGCTATCTCTCATGGGGAGAAGGTAGTGGTGTGTTTTAATTGGTGTAGTCATGGGGAGCATATCTTGTGCCCCTAAGGGCGAGAGATTAGTAGAGAGAGAACTATGGAGAGAGAGCATAATTAGGTGTGTGAGAGAGTTGCTTATTGGTGTTGTTGAAGTGAAGTATGTAGATGATTCCCTTTTCTATTGATTTCAAAAGGGGAGAGAGATAAATTTTGAAAAACATAGAGAGAGATTAAATTCTAAAAAATGAAGGAAAGGGAAAGAGAGAGTGAAGTATGAGAAAGTGTTAGAAGTGTAAGGAATGTCCCAGTTAGGGGGAGAGACTAAAGTAAGGGGGAGAGATGTCTAAGTGTTGGAGTTGCAGAGTTGCTTCTGCTGATTGATGGTTTTTCAGAGCTGGTGTTGTCATCAATGAAAAAGGGGGATATTGTTGGTGTTGTCATTAGTTTTTTCATTGATGTCAACCCCTACTATGAATTTTTTGTGGTTTGATGTCACATTGATGTCAAATTTTAGTATGGTCAGGGATATTTTTGGAGAGTGTTGCACTATGTTGTCATTAGTGTTGTGATTTGATGTCAACCTCTAGTGTGGTCATGTTGATAAGTGTTTGTGTTATTGATCAAGTTTTGCACATGATATAGATATGTTGAGCATGTGTTTGTGGCATTGTTGATGTAGCTGGTTCAATTTTTTTCCTATTGATTTTGAGAAAATTTGAATAAAAGAGTGTGCATTGTGACAAAGGTGTGTTCAATGTTGTGCTCCGCATTTCTTCATGGTTGAATATATGCTTGTGTAGTCTAGATGCAGTTTTAGAGGTGTTCAAAGGTGCTATATCCAAATTTTTAGGTTCTGGATCGTGTGGCAATGGAAGATGTTGTTTGATAATGTGTTGCCTATGAGGAAGGTTGTTTGGGAGAGGTGAGATTGCTCTTCATTTCTCCACATTGTGGTTTCCTATCTTATAGATTTGGGAACGTGCTAATATTTCTTGTATCTACCTTCCCTTGGATTTTTTTGTGTTCAAGTGTTCCGCAAGGTTGGTTAGTGAGTTGTATGCCTGTGGCAATGTTGTTGGTTGAACAAGATGATGGTGTTCTCAGTTTTAGGTGGTTGGAATAGTATTGCTAAATATTCTGATGGTGCTAGAATATTCTTGGATGTTGTGGGATGTTGCTATGTAGTCCATGTGGTGTTTCCAAACCTAGAAAGGTGTGTATGTGGTTGCTTGTTAGTGTTGGTACAGGTTTGGCCGACCTTGGTGTACTAGCACTAATTGTGGAGGTTTTTTTATGTTTGTGGAAATGTGGTGAAGTGTGTTAGTGTAGATTTAGGTCCTATTTAACCCTTGGTATGGTTTTCCTTCACTTCTCTCCACCGTGGAAGTTTTTGGTGCCAACCTATTTAGTGGTTTCATGTTTGAGGTGCATACGTTTCATTATGGCCAACATGGAGAAGGTTTTTGAGGTTGTGGAGGATATATAAGAAAGGTTAATTGTTGAAGATGTGTGTGAAATATGTGAAAGTGTTGTATGATGTGAATTTGATCTAGTGTGGCAATTTGAGTGTGAGCCTAAATTCCTAAGGCTACTAGATGTAGTGAGCAAAATGTGTCCATATTTTTAGTGTTCTTGAAGTTGCTAGAGGCAATGAGCTGAAGGTTGTGGATGGTGTAGAGTTTTAGTGGTGGATTTTTCCTATTGATTTGGGATAGTGAATCTCTTTGTAACAATCTTCTTTCTTCTTTCTTTTAGATAGTGAGCCCTTTGGGTAGTGAGAAATTCTTCTCTTAGCCCTTTTGATAGTGAACCTATTGTATTCGGTGTTGCTATTCATATATATGTGAGTTAATCCTCACTGTGGTTTTTCCATGATTAGGGTTTTCCACATAAATTTTATGTTCTCTTGTGTATGGTGTTGTTGTGTTGATGTTTCATGTGTTTACTTTTTGATGATGCTTAATAAAGATTTGAAAATTAATAAAGGTTTAAGAAGTTATGAGGGTTTGATGATTTTAATGTACAACTAATTCACTTCCCTTCTTAGTTGTCTTGTGTGTCTAACAAAGGAAACTATAGTGATAATGGGAGTCTTGCTTCCATATCATAAACCAACATGAAAGGGGAGTTTGCAATAGATATCTTTGGAGTGATTCTATCAATGCAAAGGAATTTTTTGAGCTTACTATATCAAGACATTTGATTATCTTCAATGGTTCTCTTGATTATTCTGATTAGGTTTTTATTGGTGGAATTAACCAAGCCATTACCTTGAGGGTAATAATTAGACTAAGTCTTTAGGTATATACCATGCTTGACTACCCAATCACTAATTTTGGTGTCAAAAAAAGCCTTGGAATTGTTAGAGATGATGGTGGAAGGAACACTAAACATGTTCACAATTTCATATAGGAATTCTAGAAATGAAGCCTAAGTAGAATCCTTTAATGCAACTACCCTTTTTCACCTAGTGATATAGTTTTTTACTTCCAAGATTCATTTGTGACCAACACTAGATGGTGGATTTATCATATAAATAAAATCCAACCTCCACTATATAAATGGCTAGTTCATTTAGATGAGATGAAGAGGGAGGTAAACTAAACTTTAATTTTAAAAAAATAAAGCACATTTTTACAAATTTTCACCCATCTATAAGCATCATTAAATATTTTTTTCCAATAATAACCAACCCTCATTACCTTAATAGTAGTGGTGTTTGTAGAGAAATAGTCTCCTAATGAGATATCCTGGAATTCTTCCAATACTTTGTTGACATGATTTGGATCAATGCATATCAAAAACACTCCATTGAGTCCTTTCTAAATAATATGCCATCCACTAAGACATAGGGAATGCGATGAAACTTGAAATATCTTATTTTGGATTTATCTAAGCCTAGAGGATATCTACCTTCTTGGAGAAAGTGGTCATATCATGTCCCCAACTATTATGAGTATCAATGTTAGTTGGATGGTCATGTTGTAACACAAGGAAAAATTATGTGGGTGTTTCAAAGGATGATACAAGTGTTAGAAGAATGAATAAGGAGACCTCCGATATATTGTCATTGATGCCAACATTGTTTGGTGATTGATTATCTTCCCATCCAATAAACTGTGTCTATGCTACATTGATCTAGTAATTTGGTCTAGAATCACTCTGAGTAGAATATCGACTCATATGATTTTGATATATTATTCAAGGGTCTTAGATACAGCTTTGGTCATAAATTCAACAATCTAGGTCAAATGAATTGAAAGTTATAAATGTCAGAAGTTCGGCTTATAGTTTTTGGTATGATCTTCTGGCCGACTTGAACATGTGGTGTAAGCTTTGTGGAGGTTTAAAGAGTTATTTTAGGTCTGGGCCAACCTAAGTCATGTCTTGCATATTTTTCTTAGAGCACCAAAGAAGTTTTTGTTTTGAAGCCAACAAGATATTTTGAGTTAAATATGCTTACATCCAATTAGGCCGACCTAATTGATGTATGAAGATGTAATTGTGTATATATATCCTTGTATTGAACAAATATAGATGTATATGTAGATACATAGAGATAGAGATGCTAAGAAGTGATGATGCGAGATGTGTGAAAAAGTGATATGGTGTGAAGATAGTGGTAGTTGTTGATAGTTGATGTATACCTACAATCAGGTGTAGGATTTTGTTGTACTCAACACTCAGATGGTGCATTCCATTTAGTTCATATTCTTGGTAGTGAGCCATATATTTTTGTATTTTGGTGGTAAGCCATATCTTTTTGCACTCTGACTATGAGCCTTTCAAGGATAGTGTGTCTTGGTAGTGTGCCATGTAATATTTTATGACCGGTTATAACATATTATGAGTTAATACTCACCTTGTTTTTTCCCATTTTGGGTTTTCCACTTAAAAATATTGGTGTCTATGTGTTGTGTGATGTTATGATGATATCTTCCATGTTTTTACTTATAGTTGCAACTAGATGTGTTTTAATAATTGGATGGTTAGTAATCAAATGGTTTAGTAGAATATTGATTCACCCCCCTTCTCAATATTCTATGTGTTCACCAATTGGTATCAAAGCTTGGTTCCTTTTGAGAAGATTAACAACTTAAGGAAGATCTTGAAGTTTGAACAAATGGATGACAAAAAGTATCCTATTTCTCCAGAAGAGATTTCTACAACTAAGGAACTCCATGTTGCTCTTGAAGATCTAGACAAAAGTGAAAATGAAAAATAATATCTAAATGAAAACTTAAAAGAAGCAAATGAATGCATCATAAAATTAAGAGAACAAATCAAGAAATTCAAGGAAAGGAATAGAGAAGTCAGTGATTAGTTGGAAAAGGAAAATGAGGAAATCATCAAACTAAATCTACAAGTGGAAGAAAAGAAAAGAATTGAAGAATATCATAAAGCTGAAATCCAAAGCAAAATTGATGAATGCACAAAGCTTGAACAAAAAGTGGTAACACTAATATTTGACTTAGTAAAGGAAAAATATCATGAGGATAAATTCAAAGCAAGCACCACAATTCTTGACAGATTGATTTCTTTTCAGAAACCCTCTAAGGATAAAAGTGGTTTGGGACTTGAAGAAGGACAAAGCTTAAAGGGAAATAATACTCCTAAAAAGTGGACAATGAAAGGAAGAATCAAAGCAATGGAAGGCAGAGCAAGAACCACATAAGAAATACCGGTATGATTCCTATTAGACAACCTAATGCTCAAAGGTACCCATCTTTTAATGGAATTCATTTTTCATGCAATAAATTTGGTCATAGGGCAATGGAATGTAGAAGTAGAATGAATCAAAATGTTGGATTCTTTGTTGGACAATGCTTTGCTTGCAATAAGTTTGGACATAGAGCTACTGAGTGTAGAAGTTAGATAATGATGAATAGATTCAATATGCGTAGAATGATTCAATCTTTCAAGGTTATTTCTATACATGCAATACCTTTAGACATAAATCTATTTATTGGAGATCAAGGTTAAATGTAAATCAATTTGGTTAGAAATATGTTGTGTGTTACAAATACAATAGACTAGGACACATTTCAAGATTCTATAGAAGCAAAAATGAGAAAAATGCTAATCCAGACCAAAGGAATAAAACTGTGAATAAAATTGATCCTACTAAGGTTAAAAAGGAAATGGAGAAAATTTTGAAGAAAAAGGAAGAACCTAAGAATAAGGATGAATCAAATGCATATGCATCTACATCTAGTGCAAATACTTCTAAAAATTAAACCTAGCAATGGTTTTAGGGGGAACAGTGACAAAGAAATCTAACAAACCCCCGATATAAGAGGTTTCAAGCAGTGAAACGAGGACATATGATGTAAGGGGTCATTCTAAATATGTTGAAGAAGTTTTCAACAGAAAATATGAAAAAATGGAGAATTGCAGAGCATTTTAGGGTTTATAGTGTATATTACAAAGTGTTTATTAGCTTTTAAAGTTGGAATACATTTAATGTAAAATTAGGGAAAAATCTGTAAGACATAAAGTGAGAAACTAAGTCAAGTTAAATCACATTTTCACAATTGGGAAGAAGCAGAGTGAGTTGAAGAGAGTTGAAAGTGCTTCAGAGTATTTGGAATCAAACCCTATTTTTTGTAAGGAAAATAAAATGCGGAAAACCATTCTCCTAACGTCAATACCTCAGGAAAGAATGTAGATACACTTTAAAATTTACAATTACAGTCAAGTTAAGATGCACTAAGAAACAGATTATAGAAACAAAGTTTTGAAAATCACACATGAACACCAAATATATGTGGGAAAACCCTTACGGGATAAAAAACCACCACACCAAGAGAAATTACTTTGTATTACAGTAATGAAATTACATACAAAATTCCAGACTTATCTTTTTGGTGTCATTATACAACAACATTCACCATTAACATTCTTGTACAGGAATCTTCACATTACAGTCCACAAAATTCATCCACTGATACAATCACTCAACAACTTGTTGATTCAACCAACTGATTACAAACTGTAATCACAGAGTATATCCATGTCGAACTCTGTCTGTAGAACTTCCTCACAGAACCATCGCAACTGACTGTCTTCCAACTGTTCCCATTCGGCTCCTCCTATTCATCCATGAGATGCCACATAAGATAGTCTTACTTGGTCAACATAATTCACAATATACTAGCATCTCGGTGAGACACTAATAGTGTCTCGCCGATGCCACATAGACTTCATATTGATGTCGCCAAGAGACTTTGTTATCGCTAAGACATTCTATTGAGCTCCATGAGTTACACCGAGTAACCAAGCAGTCGCCCAGACCTATCACATTCTCCAGGAGATCATAGCGAGCCACCAAAGGTATACTAAAGACACAAGTCATATCAAGCTCCAAAAGATAGTCAGAAAGACATACCGATATGGCCAAGAGGTCTCATAGAGCAACTTGAGTTACACCGAAAGCATACAACTATCAGAAAGTCCAAACACACTCGCTGAGACATTACGCCGAAAAAGGAAAGTCATACCGAGCTTCAATCACTAGTCGAAAAGACTTAACACCTTCACTGAGAGGTTTCTCCAAGATCTTTTGTTTCGTCGAAACTGTCAGTAGTCGCCAGGACATACACCTTTCACTAGGACTTTACACCGAGCTTTAAGACTCACCTCGAAGTGTCATCCATCGCTAAGAGTTACCTTGATAGCCATCGGCTATCGGCAAGACATTCACCATCGCTAAGAGGTTTCTCTGATTGCTTTGAGTTACACCAAAGAACATTTGGATGTGTTCCCTGTCGGCAAGACATTATCTTTTGCTAAGATGCTTCACCGAGCCATCGTGTTACATCGAAGATCATGGTCGCCAAGAGTCTTCCCGAAATACGATTGAATGGCCTTTCGGCCAGAGGTCTCCTGAGCACTGTGAGGTCATAATGAACACTCCTTGTCACAACAATAGACTCCATAATGTAACCCTTCGGCAAGACATTTGAAAGGTCACATCGACTTGTTCAAAACAAAATGAATCAAGCTGCTAGTCGGCTAGACAATGAAGATGTCACACCGACTTAGCTCTACTGGAGGTTTCAACCTGTATAGTTTGAGGCACATATTTCCAACAATCTCCCACTTGATGAAGATCATACAGGCACCTCCAGAGCACATCATAACTTACTGAAAATCATGGGCACTAAGGCCCATTGAACTGGCACACCACCTGAACTTGTCTGTGCTCATTGGCTTCATCAATGAATTTGCAACATTCTCCAGAGTATCAACTTTTTCCAAACTGACCTTTCCATCCTCAACCATATCACGTACAAAGTGGTACTGTACATCAATATGTTTCATCCCGGCATGGAAAGTAGGGTTCTTTGCGAGAAAAATTACATTTTGACTGTCACAGAAAATAGTTATTTCCCCTGCATCAAAACCAATGTTAGAACACAAACATTTCAACCATACAACTTCTTTACAAGCATGAGTAGCTGCCATGTATTCACCGTAGTGGAAAAAGTGACTACAACCTACTGCTTGCTCATCCAACTCACTGCACCACCATTTAACATGAAGATGTATCCACTAGTGGATCTTCTGTTGTCAATGTCCCCTGCCCAATCAGAATCTACATAACCAGAAATGCTGAGAGTCCTCTATGATTCAACCGAATTCCCATGGTAACACAAAGTGAAATCTAAAGTACCCTTGAAATATCTAAACACTCTCTTCACAGCATCCCAATGTGTTCTTCCAGGATTAGCCATAAATCAACTAAGTACTCCCATTG
The DNA here is from genome assembly GCA_007258455.2 of Sequoia sempervirens. Classification (NCBI taxonomy): domain Eukaryota; kingdom Viridiplantae; phylum Streptophyta; class Pinopsida; order Cupressales; family Cupressaceae; genus Sequoia; species Sequoia sempervirens. The sequence continues at coordinate 62,245 of VDFB02228009.1, forward strand.
CTTGGGCAATGTCTGGACTTGTACAGACCATTGCATACATAAGACTGCCTACTGCACTAGCATAAGGTACACTAGTCATGTCCTCCATCTCAGTAGGAGATTTTGGATAGTCCTCAACAGATAGCTTCGTTCCATGCATGACTGGAACCACTAGTTGTTTGCAATCATTCATACAAAATCTCTCAAGAATAGTTCTGATATACTTACTTTGACTGAGCCATAGTTTTGTATTCTTCCTGTCCCTGGTTATCTCCATCCCCAGAATATACCTTGCTGCACCAAGATCCTTCATTTCGAACTTAGCAGACAACTGAGACTTAAGATCAAAAATCATTAGCTTGCTATTTCCTATGAACAACATATCATCAACATAAAGAGCAATAACAGGTACTTGATCACTTTCAACTTTATAATATACGCAGTGATCAAATTTTGATCTCACAAATCCTAAAGATAATACAAATGTATCAAATTTTTGGTACCACATTCTAGGTGATTGTTTTAACCCATACAGAGACTTCTTTAATTTGCATACCAGTTTTCTTTACCTTTCTCAACAAAGTGTTCAGGCTGGGACATATAGATTTCTTCTTCAAAATCACCATGAAGAAATTCTATCTTCACATCCATCTATTTGACCTCTAAGTCATACACAGCTACAAGTGACAATAGAAATCTGATAGATGTCAGCTTTGCTATAGGAGAAAATATTTCCCCATAATCGATTCCCTCTACCGAGAATAACCCTTTGCAACTAGTCTTGCCTTGTACTTTTCTACACTGCCATCTAGACCAATCTTTTTCTTAAATACCCATTTGCAGCCAACAACTTTCTGCCTTTAGGCAAGGGCACCAGACTCCAGGTTTCATTCTTATCTAAAGATGCCATCTCTTCTTCCATGGCTTCCAACCAAGAATCTGAATCAGACATTTTAAATGCCTCTTTCATAGTCCTAGGCTCATCAGTACTAGAAATCAAAGCATAGGCACAAGTAGAATCAATCAATGAGAACCCATACCTATTTGGTTGTTTTCTTTCTCGGGTTGACCTCCTCACTTGCTGGGCTGAGGTTCTTCTTCTTCAGAACTTTCAGAACTGCTCGATCTCTCCTCAGTTTTAAGTACATTTTGAATTTCCAATTCCTCTTTCTCAGGTGTAGGAGGAATTATTGCTACATCCTTATTGTTATCTGACTTTGTCTCTGACTGCAGATCCAAAGTGGAAGGTTTCAGCTCACGAAATATTACACTTCTATTGTATACAACCTTCTCTATATCAGGATTCCAAAACTTGTATCCTTTAATGGCAACGCTATAGCCAATGAAAATACATTTGACAGCCTTGTTCTCCAATTTAGATCTTTTCACACCCGGCACATGAGCATATGCCTCACAGCCAAAACACAAACATGTCTAAGTGAGGGCTTCTTACCAGACCACACTTCCAAAGGTGTTTTCTCAACAAGAGCTGAATTTGGAGAATGATTAATTAAATAACATGCAGTAGATACAACCTTAGCCCAAAATTTCTCCTCCAAGCCAGCACTACTGAGCATACTTCGTGCTCTCTCCATCACTGTCCTATTGAACCTTTCAACAACTCCATTTTGTTGTGGAGTATAAGGTGTAGTCTTATGTCTTTTGATTCCATGGTCTTTACAGTATCTTTCAAATTCATCAGAATAGAATTCACCGCCATTATCAGTCCTTAAGCATTTTATTTTTCTACCAATCTAATTTTCAACAGGGTTCTTAAATTCCTTAAATCGACTGAACACTTCTGATTTTCTTTTCAAAAAATAAACAAATGATCTTCTTTAATAATCATTAATGAATGACACGTAGTATCTTAATTTAGACAAAGAAGGAACATCTACTGGACCAAACACATCTGAATGAATATAGTCTAACAAACCAGAATATTTATGAGGATTGGAATAAAATGAAACAGGGTGCTACTTTCCATATATATAGTGTTCATAGAATTCAAATTCAAGATTACAATCTTCGAGCCCCTCAACCAGGTTTTTATTCTTCAAGGTTTTAAAACCTTTTTCTCCTATGTGGCCTAACCTATGATACCAAAGCATAGTCTTCTCTGCAGGAAATTTTACTTCCATAGAGTTTACAAAATTAGGGATATTTCCCTCTTTACCTCAACGAGCAGCTTTCAGTGACTTTCCAGAGACACTGTTACATTGAACAGCCTGTGCATCCAGCTTGTACAGGGTACCAATTCGAGCACCTCTAGCCAGCACCATTGAACCTCTAGTCATCTTGCAGCCATTTCTAGAGAACGTAACTTGTACACCAATATCATTCAACATACTTACAAACAATAGATTTTGAGCCAGACCTGGTATATGCATAACATTATTAATTCCCTTTACTCTGCCATCAGGGAATTGTATTCTGACTCTTCCACGACCAAAAATCTCCAAGGTTGAATCACTCACCAAGTACACCTTTCCACCATCGTATTCTTCATACTTTGTGAACCACTCTCTATGAGATGTCATGTGGAACGATGCTCCAGAATCAATCAACCAGACATCATCTGATGCCTGTGTAGCCAAGGTTGCAATGAAGTCGTCACCATCACTATGACAAGAACCATTATCAGAAGAGCCCTTCTTCTTCTTTTTCTCCTCTTTACAATCCCTTCGGACATGACCAGGTTGCCCACAGTTCCAACACTTCACCTTGGACTTCTTTCCAGGAGACTTTGATCTCCCTTCTGATTTTGATTTGGACTTCTTGTGCTTCTTCTTTCCTTTCTCCTTCGGTCTTCCTCTGATAGCAAGAGCTTCCTTCACCATCTCAAAAGATTTCCTTCTCATCTCTTCTAGCAGCAAAGATGCAACAACATCTTCCATCTTGAAATTGGATGTTGTACTCCCAATCGCCATCACCAGATGATCCCATGAGTTTGGTAAAAAACACAATAGAAGCATACAATGATCCTCTTCTTCAGTCTTCACACCAATAGATGTTAATTGAGCAAGTAGCATATTAAATGCATTTAAATGATCAGATATAGGCCCTCCTTCCTGCATTCTCAAAGAGTATAGTTTCTTCCTTAGGAATAGTTTATTCACCAAGGACTTCCCCTGATAAATAGACGCTAGTCTCTTCCACAAGGAAGATGCAGTCTTCTCTTCATGCACATTCAGAAGCACTGAGTCTACCAAGCAGAGCCTTATTAGCCCTTAGACTTCCTATTTGCAAGGTCCCAATCTTCTTGCTTCATGCTTGTAGGTTTCACTCCAGCCACAACAATCCAAAGATCATGGTCAACAAGATCCTCCATCTTGAGTTTCCACAACTCAAAGTTACTGTCATTGAATTTCTCTATTTCAAACTTTCTAGATGTACTAGCCATCATAATCTATAATTAGAAATTGAAAAACTCTACAAGACTCCCACTGAACAAAATTGACACAAAAAACCAAACGTAACTACAAGGATAACACAACTGGCCAGGCTCTGATACCACTTGTAAGGAAAATCAGATCTGGAAAACCATTCTCCTAACGTCAATACCTCAAGAAAGAATGTAGATACACTTTAAAATATACAATTATAGTCAAGTTAAGATGCACTAAGAAATAGATTACAGAAATAGAGTTTTGACAATCACACATGAACACCAGATATATGTGGGAAAACCCTTACGGGAGAAAAACCCACCACACCAAGAGAAATCACTTTGTATTACAGTAATGAAATTACATACAAATTTATAGACTTATCTTTCTGGTGTCATTATACAACAACATTCACCATTAACATTCTTGTATAGGAATCTTCACATTACAGTCCACATAATTCATCTACTGATACAATCACTCAACAAACTATCGATTCAACCAACCGATTACAAACTATAATCACACAGTATATTCATGTCAAAATTTATATGTAGAACTTCCTCACAGAACCGTCGCAAATGACTGTCTTCCAACTGTTCCCATTCAGTTCCTCCTATTCGTCCATGAGATGCCACATAAGATAGTCTTACTCAGTCAACATAATTCACAATATACTGGCATCTCGGTGAGACACTAACAGTGTCTCGCCGATGCCACATAGACTTCATATTGATGTCGCTAAGAAACTCTATTATCGATAAGATGTTCTATCGAGCTCCATGAGTTACATTGAGTAACCAAGCAGTCACCCAAACCTATCACATTTTTCAGGAGATCATAGCGAGTCACCAAAGGTATACTGAAGACACAAGTCATATCGAGCTCCAAAAGATAGTCGGCAAGACATACCGATATCACCAAGAGGTCTCATAGAGCAACTTGAGTTACACCGAAAGCATACAACTATCAACAAGTCCAAACACACTCGCTGAGAAATTACGCTGAACAAGGCAGGTCATACCGAACTTCAATCACTAGTCGACAAGACTTAACACCTTCGCTGAGAGGTTTCTCCGAGATATTTTGTTTCACCGAAACCGTCAGTAGTCGCTAGGACATACACCTTTTGCTAGGACTTTACACTAAGCTTTAAGACTCACCTCGAAGTTTCATCCATCACCAAAAGTTACCTTGATAGCCATCAGCTATTGGCAAGACATTCACCATCGCTAAGAGGTTTCTCCGATTGCTTTGAGTTACACTGAAGAACGTTTGGATGTGTCCCCTATCAGCAAGACATTAGATTTCGCTAAGACGCTTCACCGAGCCGCCATGTTACACCGAAGATCATGGTCGCCAAGAGTCTTCCTGAAATACGATTGAATGGCCTTTCAGCCAGAGGTCTCCCGAGCGTTGTGAGGTCATAACGAACACTCCTTGTCACAGCAATAGACTCCACAGTGTAACCCTTCGACAAGATATTTGAAAGGTCACAATGACCTATTCAAAATAGAATGAATCAAGCTACTAGTCGGCCAGAAAATGAAGATGTCACACCGACTTAGCTCTAATGGAGGTTTCAGCCTATATAGTTTGAGGCACATATTTCCAACAGTTTTCACCGAAGCTTGAAAAGGTATTTATTGTTATCTGAATTTTGTGGATTTTAGTTGAAGCAACTTTTCATAAGCATATACAAGTAGTTTGAGGAAAATAAATGGCCACTCCAATTGTTTTTGGAAGTCTCTGAGAGACCCTGACCTAAATTCAAAATGTACTCTTGGAAAGTATATGAATTAGATCTCGTGGGTACGTTCTCACAGATTCTGAGTAATGTCCTACTCACTGAAGACTCTAGAACTTACATTCATGGAAATTTAGAAGAATTTAACCACAAGAACTTAAGGATCAATGGATGGATGAATTAATAGGAGATAATCACTCTGTAAAACTTGAATATAAAAACCTAGTGCGCAAAAAGTTGGATGTTTTGAATTGGTTCTCAAACTTTTCCAATGAGATGGATGCTAAATTTGCTAGGATGGCACTTAGTAGGGTACATGATAAGTTTGTGTGGATGAACGTAGCTGAGGTAATAACCAAGGAAGTAATCTAAGCCATAACTAGTCTATGTGCCATTAGACCCATACCAGTGCTAAAATATTGGAAAAGTGATGTGGTCATGAAGCTAACTGGAGCCACATATGATGGGAGAGCTTTGACTACTAAACCCATCACAAACCCAACCGTGAGATATGTTGTTATGATTGGACAAAAAATATACTTTACCAATCGAGGAAATTATGTGTCTACTAAAACAATTCATACTTCATATGAAATGGTAGTGAATGGGAGAGATTATGATCTTTGTGAGTTTCTTTGACTGCAACTTATGGAGAATCTAAGCCTGATTAAGTCAAAGAAACACTCTTTCAAGTTTGGTACATTGGTAGTTTATCTACTGTTCTACTTTATGAGGGAGTTATTGGGAAGAAAAAATATTATATGGGAGAAAAACATGCCATTTTCACATCAAATATTTGAACACTTGCACAGTCTTGGAGATTTCAGAGCACATAATAATTCTTTGACTACATTCTTTGCAGTTTCTAGAATGATATGTGTAGACATTGAAAAATTTCCTAATCGATGTCATATATTTAAATCATATTTACTAACATCATTTCCTCTTTAATCCATCCTCTTTTCACTTAATTGATTTAATTAGCCTAGCTAATTAATTAATTGCATCATTTTCATCTATTGGCCTAATTAATTAAATCGGGTTAATTCATCTCTTTTCGCACTAACACTTCATCTAATTAAATTAAATGCATAAAACATATTTAATTTAATCTCCCAAGTATCTTATTTAATTAAATAACTCTATGTTATTTAATTAAATATCATTTCACCCCTCCCCTATTTATTAAGTCATCTAATTTAATAAATATTTTTAATTCTTCTAATTCCCTATTTGCATAAATTAAACCTTGTTTAATTATCAATTAAACTAATTTTCTTCAAAGAAAAAGGAATATTCCCATGGAATATTCCTTATCCTCCTTTTTGCACAATAAAAACTTTGTTTTAATTTGTAAATTACCTTTTCCCTCACCCAAAAGGAATATTATCTCTCCTCCAATCAAACCATTTAGCTTCAAATGCAAGTTAACCTTTAACCTTATGAGCAAGTTACCTTCGACCTATGTGAGCAAGTCAAAAGTGTGTTTGTTTGAGGAAAGTGTGGGCCCTTGATTAACTTTCATATTGCATTCTCATCCGTTGATGAGAATCCATGATCCATGCCTCTCATCCCCTTCATCTTGGACTGTTGATTAATCTTTTCGATCTCAACCATTCATTCCTCATTTTCTCTCATATAAATAGATCACTATTTGGAGATAAATGGATCCATATTTCAATTGCAAAGTCATGTTGTTGAATTCACTCACATACACACTCATGCTTCATTCACATTTAGCATATTTTAGTTCATTTTTAGTTGCATAATAGCTTCAAGATTCCATTCATGTCTTCCTTGCATCCATTTTAGCTTGTTTATAAACTAGGGTTTGAATCTTTTAGCTTAGAATTAGTTTAGATTAGCCTAGAAATTGCATATTTAGATAAATTTTAGCATAAAATCATGTTAATTTAGCTTGCATCATGCTAATTTAACTTTAAATCATGTTTTCATTCACATTTTTCATCAGTTTTGCCAATTCTCTTCAATAGAATTCATCGAAATGAGCTCATTTACCCACGGGATTGGGAAAGGGTTGTCGTTTCACATCAACATGACACCAATCCCCCAATAGAATAAGTTTTGATGGATTAGAGTAGGTATTTTAAAAGCTGTTGTAGTTTAACATGTTAAGTTTTAATGGCTTCCACTTCAATTTACATTGAATGATTTTATTGGGACCAAGGTTTAGTGGCTAAATCACACTTCGATTCCTCATGGATCAAGTATGGTTAACCCGTAGTAATCCATCAGTCACATTTTGGCACTAGGAGGTCTCTACTAACTTTTTTTGATGATTTTCTCTTAAAAATTTTGTGAGTGGCAAGTTTCCAGGCTAGAGCGATGCTATTAGAGGCTCCAACGATGCTATTTTGCAACAGAGCAACACTATTATTCACTAGAGTGATGCTCTTATTCACCAAAGTGACACTTTTACAAAAGTGTCGCTATAATTGAAAAGCGCTGCTATAATTGAAAAAAGTGTCACTATAATTGAAAAAAGTGTTTCCATAATTGGAAAAAGCATTGCCATAATGCAAAAGAATCACTATATTGATATAGTGACACTATCGTTTTCTTTCTTTCATAGTGTATCTTAAAATGGTCATATCTTGGTCTTACAAAGGTTTTTTTTAAGCTTTTTTTTTAAAATGGGGTAGAATTTTATAATATACGTAATGGTATAACTTTTTTTCAATTTTGGTGGAGTTAAATTTTCCATTTTTACCTCTAAATTCAAGTCACATTGCAACTTAGTCCAGGTTTTAGGGTTTTAACGCTTAATCATTTATCTAACCCTAACTTCTTGTTCTTGATTTAATCTAACATTTGGAACATGGATTGTAGGTTTGAAGAGGAGCATGGAGCACTTAATTTAAGAAAAAAACATTCTTGTCTTTAAATTCTATAATTGTAACAAGTGTTTAACGCTTTGGGGCAATTATAACCCAATGTTCATGCTTTTTTCTTTATGCTTTAGGACAACTAATCTTTTATTGGGCTTAAAACTTACAATCTTATGACCAACTAAATTTCAATTGGGCTTAAAACTCATTTTAAAAGTTGGCTAAAATTGAATCCTCATCATTGTTCTTTGGGTTTAAAATGAATACACAAAGTTGGATAAAATTGAACCCTCATCTCATCATTTTCTTTTGGGTTTAAAATTGAACAAGACAACTTCATATTTCATTTGGTGCTTAAAATGAACTCATCACTACTTTGAGGGGTTAAAATTTATAACTATTTGTTATGTCTTATGATTTACAACGTTGTTAGTGGATGTGTATGTAGTTCTCTCACGCCATTTGGCGATCTTGAGAAACGGAAACATTCCTTAACACTTTGAAAAATCACCTACATCTTTCATTTTTGGATTAAAACTAAACCCCCTTTGCAAGTGTGAGTAAAAGGCATAGCGTGTGTTCTCTCTTTGTTCACACGAAGAAAGATGATCGAACTATGGATGTACTTCCTCGCTATTGCTCACCTTTAGAGGGCTTGCCTTGGTGGGGATAAGTACTCACCCCAAGGGAATGACCCAGGTCGTAACAAGCTAATGCCAAGCTCTTCCAAACTGCCATATAAACTTGTGGTTGCATTGAAAATCATGAATAATGGGAAGCAGTACATGATTTCTCTCCCCTAGTATCTTTATGATGCGTAAATCCCTTGTTCTAAGGGTTGGGAGACATTTTGAGGGAGTTTATCATTGCACCCCCTAAACTGGAAGCCCTTATTACGAACCCTTGTGTAGATGCCAAAAATCCTTAATATTTTTTAATGTTAGGAACAATCATTTTGAAGTCGCCCCACATTTGTACTAGTCAATTTTAGAAATGGAAAAATTCATTTTAATCCCTAGATTTTAAGAATTTGAGATTTGGTGGTCCCAAAAAGTGTGTGCCATGGAGGGGAGCCAGTGTTGCCAAATCTCTAAATGTTCACATTGTCTAGTGTTTGGAGAAATCCTAGTGGGGATTCAAAAAATAGTCATTTATGTGCGTCTGTTGAATGTGGAGTGAATTTCATGTCAACACAAACCTTAATGAAACGGTTTACATTCAAAGTTTGAAGCAAGTTAAACTACTCTATTTCATAATACAATCAAACCTTTCAAATACGTCTCATTGTCCTCTATTTCTAGGGATTTATTAAACCGTTTGGCCCTCAAATTTCTATGGGCACAATGGTTGTTAAAATGACAATCTAGAAAATGAGATTTGATGCTTAATATGCAAGCTAAGATGATCTCTATGTGCAAATGTGTGTGGGAAGGATTAGTGGTATGCTTCTAAATGAAACAAAATGATGGAAAGGATAATGGATACGATGATAAACAAAGGATGATGTTGATGATAAATGAACAAGTGGAGATGAGTGAGATGATATGAAACTAAAATGAACTATTCACGATTATGCATATGCTCAAATGCAACAAAAAAGAAAACTAATCTAAAATGAAACTATGATGTAATGGGGATGATAAAATGCAACTATGATGTAATATGTTAATCTAGGATGAGAATGCAACATAAAACATGATATGAAATATAGTTATAAGACTCCAAGAATGCTCCAAGCTCCTAAGAAAAACCTACATAGTAACTTTGCTTCAAATGTGGATGATAAATGCAAAGGCAAGGGGGTGTATTTATAGGGTTTCTCAAGAATTTTGTGAGGTGGCACCTACCAACGGTCTAGATTCAAAGGAGAAAGAATAGACGGTGGAGATGGAGAGAATCAGGATGTTGTCCCCTTGACCAAAGACAACATGTCATGTGTGTGGAGGAATCTCTTGACCAATGGGCAACATTCCATTTGGATGGGAGACCCAAGTGTGTGAAACAAAGACCCATGTGCTCCAAATTTGTTGGAAATGTGGGAGAATAAAGCCATGTGCTTTTTCCAATTGGCGGAGGTGCGTGAGGATAATTCTAATTAATAATTAGGCTTATTTATTTTCATGTGACCTTTGTGAGGTGGCATAAGAAAAAGTAGTAGACATGTGCTCTAATTCTTAACCAGGATTAAGGAAGATTAATTGAATAAAAACGTTTAGGATACTTTGTTTATTTAATTATTTAGAAGAATATGATTTTGGAGAATTAATAGAAGAGTGAACAATATAAATAAAGTGAGACTTTATTTATACATAGTTGAAATATTAATCAAATAGCTTGTATTTAATTAACTAAATATGATGACCATTTTTAGGTGTATACATTTTTCCCCTCTTTGAAGTGATCTATTTACATGTTGCTTCAAAAAAAAAATTGATGTCGATTTTCAAAAAAGATTTCGATGTCCCAGATGATGTTAGATTTTGATGCCCTAGATGATGTCCTAGAATTTGATTTTCAATTATTGACAGATATATGCCCCCTCATGAGATAAATTGGTGAATTTTGAATTTTTTGAATTTTTTGATGATTTTTGATGTTTTGATGATGATATGATGTAGAGACATTTATCTCCCGATAAAGAAATATTGATTCCACTAGTTGATTAAATTTTGTCATGCTTTGCGTCCTTGTGTTTGATGTTTGATGATTGTGTTCAGCCGATTGTTTGATTTGATGATGTTTGATGATGTTGATAGAAAAATTGACCTTGTGATAGGTGAGGATTAATGATAGGATGATGATGATTGACCTCATGATAGGAAATGATCAATGATAGGATTGATGATTGACCTCATGATAGGTGAGGATCAATGATAGATAAACCTCATGAAAGGCGAGGTTGGATTGATTGATGAACCTCATGATAGGCGAGGTTGAATTGATTGATGAACCTCATGATAGGTGAGGTGCATTGATTGATGAACCTCATATAGGCGAGGTTGATTTGATTGATGAACCTCATAATAGGTGAGGTGCATTGATTGATGAACCTCATGATAGGCGAGGTTGATTTGATTGATGAATCTCATGATAGGCGAGGTGCATTGATTGATGAACCTCGTAATAGGCGAGGTTGATTTGATTGATGAACCTCATGATAGGCAAGGTTGATTTGATTAATGAACCTCATGATAGGCGAGGTGCATTGATTGATGAATCTCATGATAGGCGAGGTTGATTTGATTGATGAACCTCATGATAGGTGAGGTGCATTGATTGATGAACCTCATGATAGGCGAGGTTGGATTGATTGATGAACCTCATGATAGGAGAGGTTAAATTGATTGATGAACCTTATGATAGGTGAGGTTGAAACGATTGATTGATGAACCTCATGATAGGCAAGGTTGATTTGATTGATTGATAGGCTGATTGATGTCGATTGATTGATAAGATTGCTGATTTGTGATATGTTATGATCATAGGAGGATTTCTGCATCTAGTGTAGGTAGATTCAGATTTGATTGTGTGATGTGGTTTGACTTCTCTATTTTATCGATATGCTCCAGTATAGGATTGATTAATGTACCGAGACTTGATGATGTGTCGAGACCTGATGCATACACCGATTTAGTTGAGACATTATGATTTTTACCATTTTTGATGATGTACCTCTCGATGTTTGGATATCATTGTACACTTGACATTGTGTTTTGAGGTATATATGATATGAAGTGATGATGATGATCTATGTGTCTATATGATTTCATGATGGATGCCTATGATGGATGCATTTGATTTCTATTTTATGATGATGATCATGATGATTATGATGGATGCATTCGATTTCTATTTTATATGCTATGTAACATTTTATATGAAACTGATGATATGATATTCTATGGATGATGGATTTGATTATGAAAATGATGTATGGTGTTCCATGTGATGATTATGTTGAATATGTATGGATGCGATGCAAATGTTGTGTGATGTTTTGTAATGATGAATAATGATTATGCAAATGATTATGTTCTAGGGTCCTTAAGCTTAAATGAGTGAATCTATCCAACTTCCAAAAGTTGTGGTTGGTTATCATTAGTTGATTCTTTGTTAAATTGAGCTTCACAAAACCTGACATGTTTCCCAATTCTTTTGGAAATCTAAAGAGACTCACTCATTTAAGCTTAGTGAACCACTTCCCTAATGCCACTAAATGAAATGATTTTGATTATGTAAATGAGATGTGATGGATGTTTTTTGTGTTCTTTGATGCAAATATTATGATGTGATGCATGAATAGATGAATGGTGTTGTAATTTTTTCCAATCCAAGTGATATGCAACTAAATGAGAATGCTTTCTAATTGATGATAATGCAAGTGATGTGTATAATGATGTGTTTTTGGAAATGTCAAGTGTACTCAATACCTTAATGCAAGAGATAACATCATCATTGCAGCTTTGGAAATCCCATAAATACAAATGCAAACTAACATGAATGCAATATATTCTAACCATGCAGATCTCATATGCAAAAGTTGTCATTCGTATCAACCAATTTGTTGTGCTTTTTATCATCATTGGGCCTTTAAAATGTTGAAAGTGAGTAAAAGCATTGATGGCATAGTTAAAACCAAGATGACTTGAGTACTACTTCCATGATGTTTTAAAATTGCAAGTTAACACAAGCATCTAAGTATAATTAAACCGAGATGACCTGAGCATTACTTGCATAAACAGACAAGAGTTAATCTTTTTCCTATGCAAATCCAGAATGTCATCAATGATACTTTGTAGCGCATGTCTCATGACAAATTGCATAGTAATAATGATAAACTTACAGACAACAGGAAAAGAAAAATCATATTCTTTCCTTGCTCCTCTAGTTCGATACATCATTGAGGACTCGAGAGATATGATAACAAAAATAAAAGTAGAACAATTTGAACTTTCATGTTTAACGTGATAAACCCTTGATTCAAAAAGATCACCATCCATTTGAAGTTTTTATTTGTAACATTGGTCCGACGACTATTTTCTTGTAGGTTCAAGCTCAAAGTTTATTTTCCCCTAGTGAGTGCAGGATTTTTCCCCCAGTCTAGGGTGAGACACGACCATGACGACAAAGACCTAACCTAAAGACCTATCCTAGGGGCTTCGAGGGCTGATCAATAGATTAGCCTTGCCTACGTTATACACACAGAGACCACGTAGTTCGACTGACGACTATGTTTTTGACTTTTTGAACTTTTGACCTATTTTTGGATTTTGATATGTTTTGAATGTTTTTGGATTTTTGATTTTTTGACCTTGAGAATGTACAAGAATCCAATCTAATGTAGGACATGCCCCTAGTGTGATACGATAAGACAAACTAATTTTTAGAATGGGCTGAGTAATACTAGGGGATACCATGATACAAACACATGATCAATCTATAAATGATATGGATATGACCGATTGAAGGAACAAGATGACCCACAATAGAGGTAATGCAACCATGGATAAATGATAGATCAAAATGAAATATTCAACGCAAAACATGTCACACAAGCAACATATCTCTTGTCAAAAGATGATAATGGTTGATTAATTAGGATGCTAGGAATGATTGATTCCATTAGGCATGCTGATGATAAGATTGATGATTGTTGATGATTGATTGACAAAATATATGAGGATTGGATAATTTTTTACAACTAGGCTCAAATATGATTTGCATGATAAGATTCAAGGTTGCAAAGGGACATGATGACATGGATTTTGATAAGCTAGGAGATGTGGAATGGAAGAAAGCAAGGATAATGATAATGAATGGGATGATCAAGATCAACTAGATAAGATATAGACACAAGGACCAAGTGCTTTGCCCCTATTCCTCATCAAGACCAAGGATGGGAAGAAAGGATGTATTTAGAAAGAATAATGGAATATGGATAAGGTGAAGCATATGATACAAAAGATATGGATAAAGTGTATAGGATAAGATATATGATGTTCAAGAAGATCATTAACTTTGTCAAGATTGAAGGTGGAAAAGTAAGGAATGAGCATAAAAGGGATAATGACCATGAATGATAAGATGGACAAAACTTGTCCCTAAGTGTAGATTGCAAGAGGAATATGGAAGATAGGATATGGATGATAGGGAGATGGAAGGAGGACTTAAGCATCAAGTTTCACAACCAAATATCTCTTTAATAAACCATGGCCATGGGGATTAGACTCATAAATGTTGGTAGATTTAGGGTATGATAGGATAATGGATAGGAGGTTGAAAGGTTTGTTGATCGATAGATGGAAAGGATGGAAAGATCAAAATTGGCACACACTTTGAAGGGTGATGAAGTGATGGAGGAAAAATGGATTTGGAAGGTAATAGGATTTTATATGGAAGATTGGAGGAAGCTTTTGGATTAGCAAATTTAGGTGTTGATTAAGATTTTATTGCTTCTATGAGACTTTTTGGAATCCACATGATTTTTGACTTTGATATTTTCTTTGTGTGCCATTGTGGCCTTTGAGATTTTTATCTTTGATTTATACACCTTTGTGGTCTTGGAAATTTTTCTTTTTGCTTTGATGGGCCTTTGTGGCCTTTTGAAATTTCCTTTTGATTCATGGACCTTTGTGGTCTTGGAAAATTTTATTTTTGGTTTGATGGGCCTTTGTGGCCTTTTCTATTTTGATTTTGATTTTGGATTAAATTTTCTTGTACTTTTGCATGCCTCTTCGAGGAGACATGTTGAACCTTTGACACATGTGGATTTTGATATGGAAGCTTTTGACATTTGGCACCCAAATTGCTTCCAAGAGCAATAGGAGAGATGGATAGAGATGAATGGTATGCAAGTATCATGGATGAGTTGTTGATGGTATAATTTTGAAAGGGCATCGAGGATGTGTGCCTTTTTTGTTCTTGAGGAATAGGATATGGACCTAGGATAGAGGGAAGGTTTGATGAACTAGGATGAGTACCTAGGATAGATGGAAGGTTTCGTGGATTAGGATGAGGACCTAAGATAGATGGTAGGTTTGATGGACTAGGAAACTTAGGTGTATAACCAAGGCCATGGTAATATGGGTTTTCTTGAGCAAAAAGCGGTTCTAGGATACCTTGTTCATGAAGGACTAATCCTTTTCCTTTGTAGTTCATACTTTGACACATTCGTTTACCAATGGGATATGTGTTGTTTGTGAAAAAATATGTGAGTTCATTTTTGGGAGGATATGATATGGATGAAAGGATAGTTGTTGGAAGTAAACCGGAGTGGATGAAGGTGGATGATCCCAATTTGTAGGTGTGGGGTTCATGGATAGCTTGCATAGGTGTGATAGGATCTTGCCATGGGGATGATGGGGTACTTTGATCTTGACTTGGAAGAGGATCTCGGGGTGTGGGAAATGGAGTAAATTTCTCTTCATTAGGTACAAAATCATCATGTAGTGGTGTGAAAGGCATATATTGATCTTGAGAAGGATGAACATCCTCATGGAATGAAGGGATATCTTCGGATGGAAGCATATCTTGATCTTGATGAGTAAGGGAATCATGAGATTTTGTAGAAAGCATATCTTGATCATTGGGCGATAGGACATCATTAGATAGGATGGAAGAACTATCATGCTCCTCAGATGTAATGGAATCTTGAGATGGTATGGATTCATTAGATGTGGTGGAAGGAGGACTTGGAAGGATACTTTTCTCTTGAGGTGGAAAGGAATGATTGTGGATGAAAAGTGAAAGGAGGGGGTCATCATAGAATTCTTGGGAGATAGGGTCTTGGTCAAAGATTGGAAGAACTTGTGGAATTTTGGTATCATCGAATGAAGTGGAAATAATGCTTTGATCTCGAGGTGTAGAGGAGTCTATGCTAGCATGATTTGGATTGAGAGACTGACATGAATCATTGGATATAGAAGATATGATAGAAGAAGGTGTTTGGATGGAATCGTTAACTTGGGTGAAAGAATCCTAAGATTTATTTTGACTTGTGGGGGATGAAGATAGATGCATGACTTGGTAAGATTGCTCAATATCCTTTGTGTTTGAAGAATTTGATTTGGGGTTATTGATTTTTTGTAAAAATTCAAAGAAATTGAACTTGGATGATGTAGTTGTTGGTGGAGAAGGTGTCATGTCCATATTTCTATCAGAGGAATAAGAACAAATGTCTAGCAACAAATATCCTTCTGTGGTTGTTTCCCTTTGCACATACCAGATTTTTTGTTGAAGGATTTTTATTTGATGAGCTAAAGCATTTAATTGATCCTCATCTATTTCAGCCATGGTGGTTTGGATTTCACTGTTTTGAGTTTGAACATTGGGATCTTGTTAAAATGGGCATACAAGTGGTACAATCTAGCTAAACTTTGATCTTTGTTTGGAGGAGTTCCAAGGATTACAACTAAGTCGAATAGAATGAAAAATTCTATTGATGGGACTAAGTTTGATTTGATTGTATAACGTTGTTTCATGATTAAAGGATGACAAATCTCAATGACAAAACGAGGTTTAACAATCAAAGCTATGATAGATTTTGATGATTTAGGCACTTTGAGATGTTTAGATCTAGGTTTAGTTTGGAGAACTCCACTTGTAGAGGTTGGTTTTAAAAAATTTAGACTTCTAATGTATCTAAGGAATGATCTTGGACTTGGAGTTTTGAAATTTTGGTTCAAACTTGTGAGAAGAGATACTCAAATCTTTGGAAAAGTCTTGGATTTTGACAGTAGTAAAAGATGTATAATTCGGGATTGTTCTTGCAAGCTCTTTTGTAGAAATTGAAGGTTACCCTCTATCTAAAGTCATAAAGTGTTGATAAACGTTTTTGATGTTCTTTTGGACTAAGAGGTTTGGACTTTGGTTTCTGAATCTTAATCTTTTGTGAAATCATTGTGTAAACCACATGTTCAGACTTTTTTTTTCCTACGGAATGGTTGAACACTATTGAAAGGATTGAATTTCGGAAGGTGGATGAACCTAAGTTACTATTTTGTGGTATGCAAAAGGAACCAAAATAGAGACAAGAAGTGCCAGAGTAGAAGAAAAAGGAACCACTTCAGAGTCAAAATATGAAAATCAGGACTAGCAAAAGGCGCCACTTGGGACACCAAAGGTGCCAAAATAGTGTTTGACTCCATAAAACTTGAAAACTAGGCTTACAAGAGGTGCCACTTGGGACCCCAAAGGTGCCAAAATAGAGACAAAATGTGCCACTTGGGACACCAAAGGCACCACTTCAGAGTTGCATGTCAAAACACTTTTATAGTCAATCTTAAAATGGTCGTATCTTGGTCATACAGAGGTCTTTTTCAGAGCTTTGTTTTTTGAAATGGGGTAGAATTTCATAAGATATACAATGGTGTAGGAATTTTGACACCACTTGAGACACAAAAGGTGCAAAAATAGAGACAAAAGGCGCCAAAACTCTTAGAAACCCTCAAAATGACTCCAAAATAGCAAAAATACCCCCCCAAAGGTTTGATTTCTTGGATTTTTCAATTGTAGACTTGTTTACCTCAATGAATGTAGTTCTGAATCAAGGTTTTCACTTTCAAAATGTAACATTTTTGATGATGTTTTTTTTAAGTTTCATTTTGAAGACACATCAAATAGAATATACACTCCTAAGGCTGTGTAAAACTGTATTCTTTTAGATTCCATGCAGGTTTTACCCCAACCACACTATCTTTAGCGAATGAATTCAGAAGCTTGGCTAGATGGGTTCCCCCTTATAATGCACTCTCTTCTCAGACCAACCAAGCTTCTAGTACCCATGAAACTCCCATGGCGAACTGATCATCTCTACTAAAAATTGCAAGAATGTGGATGCCTTGGCAACGACCGTTGCTGCACCAAAGAATAGATAAAGGATTTGGAAAAACTACAACAAGGGTTTTAGTAAGGAATTTCTATTCGTGGGGTTTGATCCATGTGGTGAGAGACCATTTTTTCCCTTCTCGTTAGAACCAACCTCGTGATACTAGCCTTTGTTCCAATATTGACACTTATATACCAATTGAAAATGCGTTTGGCTTTAGCGTGTTACAGGTTGGGTTGTTCCCTTGGGTGAGTACTTTTTCCCACAAGGTAGGACCTCTAGGATAAATAAAAGCAAGCAAGTATACCCATAGTTTGATCGATCTTTATTTCACATGAATAAAGAGAGAACTCATGCCATATACTCGACTTACACTCGCACATAAACAAGAATGGGTCTATCTTTTTGGATCACCCTGTTAAGGGGAGAGCATATTCCTACCATCCATCACATACAAAAGACATGGTGTTCATTAACCCGTTAATTAAGATATGTTCCTAACTTAACCAAAAGGAAACATGATATTCATTAACCTTTTAATTAAGCTATGTTCTTATCTTAATGAAAAGGAAACAAGCAAATAACATCCAACCCTTGTAATATGTTAGTAGTTTATGTTTTGAGTCTTTGAAAACGAATCTGGGAAACCTGTAAAGCACAACACAGAATTTGAGTTTTCTGATTTAGTGAAAAATTGCAAGAGGCACCAAAACAGAGACGAGGCGCCAAAACAGAGGCAAGAGGCACCAAAATAGAGATAGAGAGTTCAAAAGCAAAGTTAGAAAAGCTAGAACTCCCTGAAACAATTTGCAAGAGGCACAAAAATAGGTGCAAGGGTGCCAAAACTCCAAAATCAGTGCAGAATGGTCTCAGAACAATTTGCAAGAGGTGCCAAAATAGGTGCAAGAGGCACCAAAACTCTCAAAACAGGCCAGAATGGTCCCAAAATAGGTGAAAATGGTCTTAGAACACTTTGCAAGAGGTGCCAAAATAGGTGCAAGAGGCACCAAAACTCTCAAAATAGGCCAGAATGGTCTCGAAACAGGTGAAAACAATCTTAGAATAGTTTGTAAGAGGTGCCAAAACTCAAGCAAGAGGTGCCAAAACTCTCAAAATAGGCCAGAATGGTCTCAAAACAGGTGAAAACAATCTCAGAACAGTTTGTAAGAGGTGCCAAAACTCAAGCAAGAGGTGCCAAAACTCTCAAAACAGGCCAGAATGGTCCCGGAATAGGTGAAAATAGTCTCTGAACAGTTTGCAAGAGGTGCCAAAACTCAAGCAAGAGGCACCAAAATAGAGACAAGAGGCGCCAAAACTCTAGAAACAGCCCAAAATTTCCTCAACAGGTGCAAAAGGCTCTCAAGTCTCCAATTTGAACTTGTGATCACAAAATTTGCAAAAAAGTTAGAAACAAGTGAGGCAAAGGCCCCACAGTGGGTGCCATTTTGTGCGTGTGTCGAATGTGGAGTGAATTTAATGTCAACACAAACCTTAATGAAATGGTTTACATTCAAAGTTTGAAGCAAGTAAAACTACTCTATTTCACAATAAAATCAAACCTTTCAAATACATCTCATTGTCCTCTATTTCTAGGGATATATTAAACCGTTTGGCCCTCAGATTTCTATGGGCACAATGGTTGTTAAAATGACAACCTAGAAAATGAGATTTGATGCTTAATATGCAAGCTAAGATGATCTATATGTGCAAATGTGTACGGTAAGGATTAGTGGTATGCTTCTAAATGAAACAAATGATGGAAACGATAATGAATACGATGATAAACGAAGGATAATGTTGATGATAAATGAACAAGTGGAGATGAGTGAGATGATATGAAACTAAAATGAACTATTCATGATTATGCATATGCTCAAATGCAACAAAAAAAAACTAATCTAAATGCAACTATGATATAATATGTTAATCTAGGATGAGAATGCAACATAAAACATGATATGAAATCTAGTTATAAGACTCCAAGAATGCTTCAAGCTCCTAAGAAAAACCTACATAGTAACTTTTCTTCAAATTTGGATGATAAATGCAAAGGAAAGGGGTGTATTTATAGGGTTTCTCAAGCATTTTGTGAGGTGATGCCTATCAACAGTCTAGATTTGAAGGAGAAAGAATAGACATTGGAGATGGAGAGAATCAGGATGTTTTCCCCTTGACCAAAGACAACATGCCATGTGTGTGGATGAATCTCTTGACCAATGGGCAACATTCCATTTGGATGGGAGACCCAAGTGTGTGAAACAAAGACCCATGTGCTCCAAATTTGTTGGAAGTGTGGGAGAATAAAGCCATGTGCTTTTTCCAATTGGTGGAAGTGTGTGAGGATAATTCTAATTAATAATTAGGCTTATTTATTTTCATGTGACCTTTGTGAGGTGGCACAAGAAAAATTAGTAGACATGTGCTCTAATTCTTAACCAGGGTTAAGGAAGATTAATTGAATAAACACGTTTAGGATACTTTGTTTATTTAATTATTTAGAAGAATATGATTTTGGAGAATTAATAGAAGAGTGAACAATATAAATAAAGTGAGACTTTATTTATATGTAGTTGAAATATTAATCAAATAGCTTGTATTTAATTAACTAAATATGATGACCATTTTTAGGTGTATACAATTTCTATCATAGGGTTGTAAATGATTGTGAGTCAATATAACACTTTGCTTGGTTTCAAAACTATTCAAAAACAAAAATTCACTATCATCCTCAAAATTTCAAACACTTTGGCTTGAATATGGACCTCTTGAGTTAGCCTTGATATTACTGCTTGTCCTAAGGATTTATCCTTAGCGATTTCTAAATATCTTGACATTAATCTCAAATCCATATTTACTAAAGACAACATAGGAAATTATGGCTTTAACCTTATAATTTTCACGAAATGGATATTGTGGAAGTTATGATGTTTTGGACATAAACATCTAGTTTGGAAACATAATCAAGACAAGTGTTTTTGGTAAAATCAATTCACTTAAGCAAGACAAAACTTGACAAATTGAACCCCCCACATGACCATTTGGCGACTGATCATGCCAGTTGAAGAACCCCACCTTACACTTGCTATCATACAAGGAAAACATTGTAAACATTGAGTCCAAAACCATTGGGTCCTATTTCCAAAATAATTTGAGTTATATTTTACCAAAATCATTGAGTCCTTAGGGTTTGATCACTTTAGATGTATAGCATGTTTCTCACTACCTTGGTCTTGGAAAAAAAAGTTCATTCTTGGTCAACATTGGGTCAAACATTGCATCCATCCTTCATCATATTTCATCCTTCACTTCACCAAACTTTGCAAACTTTTGAACACACCAACACTTTGGACTTAGACATCAATCAACCCAAATGTGAACTGAGCTACTTTGTATGTGAAATGAATCCTTTTCCATGCATTGGAGTAAGTTAGTTATCATATTTGAACTATTTTATTTTGAAGGTCACGAGTCTACCCTAAAGATTTCCAAATTCATTAGAATCCTTTATTCCAACATCAAAATATCAAACTCTTAAGTCAAAAGTGTTTTTCCAAAACATTTGCAAAAAATACTTTCCATAGCATTCACCTTTTTCATCTCCCATTGTCACCATTGGTCCAAAACACCTTAGAGGTTCACTTTTGCAACAAGGTCAAAAAAAAGAAAAACATGGAATATAAACTTGATTCATCCATCATGAGTTGTCTAAATCAACCAAACTATCAAAATTTTACAATACTAATTGATTATCAAAGCTCACATTTATACAATTCACACATAGGATCATTATATCCTACAAACCTCAATGCTACAACAAATGTGAGTATTCCCAATCTAAATTTTGGAACACCTTTCCCTATGGTAGATTTAAATCAAATTTAAAACCTACAAATCTATCAGCCAAATGATCAAAACACGAATCTTCAACAAAACAACATTATCCCATCAAATCAATACATTCCAAATGTGAATATACCAAATACAAACTTACCAAACATGAACATATCAAATCCACACTTTGTGAACTATGGGATAGATACATTTGCAAATCACACCAATGTTGTTCAAAATCCAAACAATATACTAGCAACTCGATGTATTGATCCAAATCAAGGTAGCACCATGCAAAAACAAGGTTACCTAAATCAAAGTAATGTGTTTCCCAACCACAACAATGTTCAATGCCAACCTGTAATGTAAAATCTAAACATTGTCCCAAATCAGAACATGGTACAAAATCAATTTGTGCACGATCCCATACAAATACCACAAGTGTATATTCCAAATATGCTTGACCAAAAACCAAATCCACTACACCAAGGGTATCAAGATCAAATTATGCGAAATCAAATTTCTATACTTAGAAAATTTGTTGATTCATATGACCAAGAGACATATCCACCCCAAAATCAACACACTCCCCAATTGGTTAAACCATGTCATCAAAACATTGAGTTATGTCTGCAACCACATCAAGAACAACATCTTCAATAACAAGAAGTTGGATATCAAAATCAACAACCTCAACAACGAGATCAATCACCACATCTCCAAGATGAATCACAACTAGATCAAACACAACAAACACAAGATTCACAAGATAACAACACCATCACCAAACGTGAAACAATCCTTTGGGAGATCCAATTGAATCAACATTAAACACGTTAGTCCATGCTAAACTTATCAATCTTCTAGAAGCATTAAATGGAGGTGAATCTAACATCAAGTTCCCATGGGATGATGATAATGCTTATAGTGAATACCATAGCACAAAAGGTCATGACACGTCAGATTGTATCAAACTCAAAGATCTCATCCAAGACCTTCTTGATCAAGAGAAAATAACTGTAGAAGAAAATGATCAAGATTCAACCACTAATGATGGCAATGACAATCTCTCCACCACAATTGTTGAAAAAAATGATCAAGATCTATCCATCAATGAGCACCTTGAAGATTTTTCTACCACATCTAATGATAAAATCATCATACATCAAGAGTCATTTTTTAATCATGATCAAGACCCATCAATAATATCCAACAATGATCTATTTCAAGAAGCGTTAAAATCATTTGATCCTATGATTGAAAACATTGACAGTATCCCCACCACCATGTTTCAGGATAAAATTCAAGATTCATCTTACAATGATCATGTTGACAATGCCTCTACATCACTTAACGAGCTAGAGGACATATCTCAAGAATTTATTCCAAAGCATGATCAACATATTTCACCAAAGTCTAGAAATGGTCCTTTCCAAGACATATTGACATCCTTTGATCTCATCGTTTCACATATTGAAGGAATCCTTAATTCAACACTTGATCAAAATCCACTCAAATATCAAGAAAATATTGAGCCAATACCCATACCTAATGAAGACATTCAAGAAACCTTTGTAAGCAATCCATCCTTTGAAATTGACCCATGTCAAGTACTTGATCCAAAGCACGTTGAAAGCAATTCCAAAATGAATCAAGATTAAGAATCTATATCTCCAAGATACTACCATGATCTAATGGGTATTTTCCAATCTATACAAACTGTCACAAATAATGATCATATCCATATATCTCATAATCCTCCATATACCCATGAGATGCTTACTCCTAATGGACATGTAGATGATCTTCATCCAAAACAAGAGTCTCATACTCTTGATATCATTAACAAGGAACAAGAGTCTCCTACTCTTAATATTTTTACACATGATCAAGGCATAAAAAAATGTATAGATATATCAAAAATTGATCATGAAGAAGACCTCTACATAGATGGTAAAACATAAAAATCCTTTGAAGAGCAAGCATAAATGGGTCATGAAGAAGACTCCTATATGGATTATGTAGCATTAACACCTTTTAAAGAAGCATGAAAATCAGACACATCCTCCATAAATTTTAAAGAAAGTGAGTATGAGGATATCAAGCATTATCAAAAATCACCAAAGTAAAAGCATATTGAACAGGAAGGAAATGGTTTGACAACAACATAATCAAAGCATGTCAGTAATAATCCCATAATACTAGGGGCAACTTTATCTAGTGCAAATACCAACATGGGGAGCACGAAGATTCCTTATGATGAAATGGCTACCAACACTCCAACCATTCATATCATGAATCATCAATCATGCACCTTTCCACCCACTAATTGGGACCAACCACAAGAAAGAGGTCTATATCAAAGAAAAGAGAAAATTATTGAATTAAAAGAATTGACAAAGAAAAATGGACAAGAAAAAATCAAATGGATACCAAAGAAAATAAAGAAAATCATCCCTATCACACTCCATTAGTCAAAGAAACTATGGGGAAAAATAAAAGAGGGAAGTTAATCCATCAAAAGTGTCCATCCATACAAAAGAAAGCTTCAAGAGTGACCTACAAAGTATATGAAGAAGTTGGTCCCAATTGAATCTCCATATCCACCCATCATTGCTCATCATCCCAAGTTTGGGAAATCAAAGGTTCCAAATTGTTGACCAATCCATCTGTATCTCATATCCCTCAATGCATTCCACCATCCACTTCAACATCCATGATATCCAACTCTTGTATTGATTGTGTGTAGGCAACAAATCTTTATCATAAGGACTCTAAGCGATGTGTGCATCTAGGTAAGGTTAACTCCAGTATTGATAAAGAAGATAAGAGAATCCAGGGGTTACATTCAAGTGACCGTATCCTAACAAAGCAACTCCTCCTAGTAGGATATCATTGGAATTCCATGACAAAAACATCTATATCAGCACAAGTAGCTCTACATCAGCACCACTAGGTGGTTCGACATGAGCATAAACTTTCAAAAAAAAAAAATCAAAAGAAAAATTGTCCTCTATTGAAAACCACTTTGGTGGTTCTTTGGAAAAGTACCATGATAAAAACCTAGAAAACAGGCATCATGAGTAGAATTGAGCATCTATGTGCACCATTTTAGGTAGAGGCATCTCATCCCATCCATAATAAATCTCATTCCATCCATTGTATCCATAATAAATTCAGGAACCCTTCATTATCCAATCCATTTTTCATCCCATCTAACTTATCTTGATCTTGGCAAAGGTTCGATAGGTACTTCACACTTGCTTATGGTAAACTTATTGAAATGGGTCACTATCATTGGTCCTATCCTAACCAACATTATTTAATCCATGAGGCATTGTCGAAAGAGGCATAATCTATCCAAACATGTTATCCTATCACAAGATAATCCTTGGCATATCATTCCATACTTTCTAGATGTTGGGGGTAGATACTTACATCTTGCTTCATGAATAAATCTTGAGCTATATCCTATAACTTATGTGGAGATCTAAACATTTGAAAAACAAAAAATTAAATTGGTCAAATCATTTGAAGAAAAAAATCCAAATCACTAGCCCATAGCACATTTTGATGAGAAAATGTTCCTTATCAAGCTTTATCTTTTATCAAACATCAATCCAAAAAATCCATATCAGTTAATCTACCTTGCACTTCAACGTCACATCAACTCATTCCAACAAGCTTTGTTCCAAACCAAGCTCCAAAATCTTGATCAAATCTTATCCAATCAATCCATCATCATCATCTCGGGATATCCTTCCCAATCCTCATGTTGCTTAACACTATCATTGCATTGTTGTGTATCCTCAACAATGTTATCATCATCAATCCATCAATCAAATGAATCAATCCTAGCTTGGTTTTCAACAAAATCCTGAAATGGATTACTGAAATCATCACATATCCATACACTCATCAAGATCGTGTGAAAAAATCCAAAAACATTCATAAAATCTTATCCAAAAAATCCAAAAACATTTGCAAAATCTTGTACAGCTAAAATCCAAAAACATTCAGAAAATTGTAAAGGAAAAATCCAAAACATCTAGAAAACATCAAAATCCCTAAAAAGGTCAAACATCGAAAAATCCAAAAAAATGTGTCTTTGTCAAACTACATTGTCTCTAAGCTTGAATGTAGGCAAGGACATCTTTGATGTGCCCCTGAGACACCCTAGTCAGTACTTTAGTAGTCCATTGTAATTAACTGTCATCTCTCATCTATTCATATCTTTGTCTTGTAAATGGGTCGAGTCAGTCAAATTATGTGGTCTCTGTGTGTATAACGTACGTAAGGTTAATCTTTGATCAACCCTTGAGGCCCCTAGGATAGGTCTTTAGGTTAGGTTCTTGGTCGATACTTAGAAAACCCTAAACACCCAGATAACTCAGAAACTCTCACAAAAATCCAAAAACATCCAAATAATTCTCGAAAAAACCAAAAACATCCAAATATTTTGAAAACAAAAAACATTTGAAAATGGAAAATCCAAAACAATAGAAAACATTCAAAAGACCTAAAAAGCCTCAAAACATTCAAAAAACTCTAAACAACCTCAAAAAATCCAAAAATCCTAAACATTCGCATAAACTTTCAAAAAGACCAAAAACAACCTCAAAAAATCTTCAAAAATACCAAAAACATTCAAATATTCTAGAAAATCTAAAACGCATCCATCCCATCTCGCTTTCACCTGCAATAAAACTTCACCCATAATAAACCTTCGTCACCTTCAACCTTTGGCAAAACAAGTAGAAAGAAAACATAGTGAGTCATAAAGTGTGAACCCAATTGTCAAAATCTAAAGTCTAAATCATAGGTAAATATGTCAATGAAGTTTATAGCAACAACACATCTTAGCATCATCATCCCAACATCAAACAACCCTTTGATGAACATTTCCTAGGATGTATCCTTTCTACGATGGACATCAGTATCATACATCACATTTAGCTAAACTTAAACTAGGAAAGAGCTATAGATAACACTAACTGCTTGTCATTGATCTTTTCTTATGATTTATCTTAATGACCCATTTCAAGGACCTCTCGATGATGTCTAAACAAAATAATTTAGAGAGAAAGGAATGGGGCATCGATCATTATCTTTCATTTATTGTGCTTGTGGATACTCTTGTAAAATAATCTTGGCGCATACTGGCTTAGTTGTGTGTAGGAAGGTTATTTGGAGTATGTTGTTGACTATTGTGTATGCTTTGGTCCAATATATTCTAAGCTTCTAACTTGCATTCCAATGATGTTTTTGTATGTCAATATGTGAATAAGAACTATCCTATTTGTTTGTGAAGTCAAAGTCCATTACACTAGATACAATGTCGTCTTGGTTATCAATACCTTGATGCATCATGTCGAACGGTGAAAAATCCCAATCCCGAAGTATGAGTACCCTTCCTGCATCTCATCCTACATTTTGCATCGTCTCGCCACCATCTCTAATAAAGTATTGATGGATCAAGGACTTGTTGGATCTTTTGAAGCAATCATCATCACCAATAGTCATTCATTCTTATTTCTTCTATCTTCTCTCTGCGCTAACCTAGTATCATGATAGTCAAAAAAAGCATCATCAATGCATCTACCCTACATCCAAAAACCATTAGCATACATGAAACTCATAATCATATCATAATAATAAGCATCCATCAACATAATCACACATCTCAGGACCATATCACACCATACATTTTGCATAATCATTTGAGTTGTGATGAATAATATAGATTTTTTATTCTAAGCATCTTAAATCGTTGCATATCATAAGAATTTGCATCCATACATCCATATGCATACATCATTATCATAAAACATGCATAGAGAATATACAAAAATAAATGCATCCACATCATTTGCATCCATAACATCTGCATATCATTCATCCATATCATATCGTGTAAAGATACTGAAAAAGAATATAACATTGCATACATCCATATCCTAATCATCGCATATCACATAGACATAAAGTATAAGCATCCATATCATATCATCCATACATGAAATAAATTCAACACATCATATCATGAATCATCCTTATCCATATCATATATATATCAAAAAATGAGTCATGGTACAAAATCTAGATCGATGTATGTACATCGATCAAAAAGTACAATATCCACAAGGCTATCAAAAAGGAGCCCATGAATGTATATCAGTGATAAAGAATGAGGAAAAATAAAAAAGTGTCTATACATCAAAAAGCTAGCCCTAGTGGCTACTACCCTCTCCAACCCGCCTCTCAGGTTGATCCTCTGCACAGGGATGCACATCACTACGCTGTGAAAAATATGGCTGACAAAGAGCCACTGGAACATCTTGGTGATAATGTTTCTTGTAGTATGCAACCTCTGTGATAGCTTCTCTATATAACCACGTTGACATGGTCTGGCCATGTGTTGCTGCCACCATAACCTCGATTTGTTTCCACCTAGCCACCTCCTGATCCCTCTCTCTTGTGACAGCTTGTACTTTCTACAACACCATGTCTCTCTCTACTCTCACCACAATCACTTGCTTCCAAGCCTGGTCTCGCTCAATAGTAAGAGACAAAACCTGTTGGCAAGACTAGTCTCACTCACTAGTCAATGCTTGCACTTGTTGAATTTGTGCATCTGGTGGTGGTGGTGGTCTTGGCTATGGCTGTACCTGTGGCTATACTTGTGGCTGTATTTGTGGCTGCACCTATGGCTGAACCTAAGGTTGCACAACCGAAGGAGCCCCCAGAACCTATCTGTCCTGGCCATCCTAGCTTCCTTGTCCCCTGCCCCTAGCACCTCAGCCTCGCGGTATCCCTCTAGGAGGAGCACCTGTCGGATCTGTAAGTCACCTCAGTGGGACGAACCATGCATCATACGCTAGAGTGGTTTGTGCTATGGGATGACCCTAATCATATGCCCAAGGTTGGGAAACCAACTATCGAAAGCTCTCAATGGCCTTTAGAGCTGGAATAGTTGGTCCCCATGTGGGAACCTCTCTAGCCGATCTAGCAAAAATGGCCCTATAGGCATCATTGGGCCTATCATGTATATCTCTAAACTATCTGGCTACCCTATCAGGGAGATATCTCTCGATAATTGTATGCTCTCAACCCTACATGTAACAGGTCTTTTTGGCAAATTAAAGTTATTGAATATCATCAAACCATGGTGGCATCTGTAACCATGGGCACTAGTGAAACATTGTCATATCATCTATAACCCGTCTCTAGTACGGGAGCCCAATTTTTCCAGTGTGCCTCAATGTGATGATACCTTGATATCTCCAAATGATGGGATCATCCGGATCCATGTCTGCCATTTGTAAAATTGATCGAAGCACGAAAATTTGCTCCCATGCCTAGATATGAAGCAAAGTAACCCCTAAATCGAGGCCTCTCCCATCACAATATACAAAATCATGTAAATCATGGTATAAGGAGGCTAGCATCATGGGCCCCCATGCAAAAAGAGTCCTCACATGTAGCATCAGGTGCCACGCCAAGCCCCATCCTGGACTGAAGAATCTGCTACGTCTATTTGGAGCCACCAAACCCAAAATGATGGTTGCGATGATCAATCTAAAAGTTGACACCTGACCTCTGTATGTCTCCAAATCAATCTATGATGTGACCAATACAATCTGGTCCATCTCCATCATGTTGAGGAATGCATTGAGCCCGACATTGGTGTCGTAAATCACATGATCATCATGGCTAGGAAAACACAATATCTGCCACACGTCCTCTAAAGTAACTATCGCCTCGCCTGTCAGAAGGTGGAAGGACGAGGTCTCACTATGCCATCTCTTGCATAAAGCTATCATCATCACCAAATGAGGCCTGATCATAGGTGCATATGCAATGTAGCACAATTCGATCTCTCCCAGGTGCTCCTGGCGCAACTCTAAAAGATCACCTAATCTCTCCAGTACTGTGGGCCTATGCTCCCTCGACATCAATGGTGGGAAGACCTCTTGTACCCACGAAGCACACAACATTAGGAAATCATCAAAATTTGAAGTTATTTGGAATTTCTGGCTCAGAAATCACAATAGCATCGCTATTTACAATAGTGTCACTATATTCAAAATTGAAATAGCGATGCCTGATGCATTTCAAATTTCAAATTGGAAAGTGTGTTGCCAGACAAGCTGGCGTCACGATTTATATTCTGGCCTAACCTAACCCTAATTTCTAAATCGACAAGTGTGTTGCCAAATAAGCCTATGTCACCATTTAAAATTAGAACCCCTAATTTTAAATCAAGAGAAGCATCGTCATATACATATTCATTGCTATAAATGATTTGGGTGTCACTGATTTAAGTTTGGGTGTCGCTATATAAAGACACCACCAGAATCTAAATTCTAATGCCTAATAAATGCGTCAAAATTTCAAATTTCAAATCAGGTTTTGAATCACATACCGGTGGTTCTACACTTGGAAACCACTAGAACTATCAAACTCGATCAAAGATGTGTGTAGGAAGATCTCAGTGCGCTATTTCGTCAAAGGGTCAGAGCTCAAATCACAATAATCCCGTAAGTGTGAATGCACAAATGAATTTAAAATGACCCCTCTTGGCCTATTTAAGCTAGAAAATTAGGGATTTTTTTCCCTAATTTAACCTTAATAATGGGGTTTATTATCATTTTCACCAATTTTTCCAATCTAGACCTAATTTTGCATTGTTTTTTGCATTTTTGGTATTATTCTTACATCTTGAAACCTTTCTGGACCCTTGGGGTAGCTTTGGAACCTTTGTTGAGAAATCAACCCAAAATTCAAATTTTTTGCCCGATTTCTTGAGGGGGCAGGGAGTTAGTTTTATCCTTCTGTTGGGGCATCTAAAAAATCAGAATTTTTTTATTTTTTGATTTGGGCAACATTTCTGATCCAAAAAGTGTTATTGTTCGAACCGAAGCAGCAGGTAACTCGCTTCAAAGAGGGGCAAAATGTAAACACTGAAAAATGTCCTAATTGATGTCATATATTTAAATAACATTTACTAACATCATTTCCTCTTTAATCCATCCTCTTTTCGATTAATTGATTTAATTAGCCTAGCTAATTAATTAATTGCATCATTTTCATCTATTGGCCTAATTAATTAATCAGGTTAATTCATCTCTTTTCACACTAACACTTCATCGAATTAAATTAAATGCATCAAAAATATTTAATTTAATCTCCTAAGTCATCTTATTTAGTTAAATAACCCTAAGTTATTTGATTAAACATCATTTCACCCCTCCCCTATTTATTAAATCATCTAATTTAATAAATATCTCTTAATTCTTCTAGTTCCCTAATTGCATAAATTAAACCTTGTTTAATTAGAAATTAAACTAATTTTCTTCTAAGCAAAGGGAATATTCCCATGGAATATTCCTTATCCTCCTTTTTGCACAATTAAAACTTTGTTTTAATTTTTAAATTACCTTTTTCCTCACCCAAAAGGAATATTCTCTCTCCCCCAATCAACCCACTTAGCTTCAAATGCAAGTTAACCTTTTGAGCAAGTTACCTTTGACCTGTGTGAGTAGGTCAAAAGTGTGTTTGTTTGGCGCGAGTGTGGGCCCTTGATTAACTTTCATCTTGCATTCTCATCCATTGACGATAATCCATTATCCATGCCTCTCATCCCCTTCATCTTGGACCGTTGATTAATCTTTATGATCTCAACCATTCATTCCTCATTTTCTCTCCTATAAATAGATAACTATTTGGAGATAAATGGATCCATCTTTCAATTGCAAAGTCATGTTCTTGAATTCACTCACATACACACTCATGTTGTATTCACATTTAGCATATTTTAGTTCATTTTTAGTTGCATAATAGCTTCAAGCTTCCATTAATGGCTTCCTTGCATCCATTTTAGCTTGTTTATAAACTAGGGTTTGAATCTTTTAGCTTAGAGTGGTGCAGGAGCACCTTGTTCTTTGAATGCCTTCAATAGGAAAATTTGTAAAAAATGAATTTTCAAATATAAAACAATGTAAAAAAGTCATGGTGTGGTTAAATTTAATGTATTGGAGTCTCAAATAGGTCTCTAGGTGATCAAAATAGTGAAAAGGGCAAAACTTGCAAAAATAGCAAAGTTGTAAAATTGGGAAAGTGCAAAAATGTACAAAAAAGCAAGAATATGAAGAGTCAAGTGGGAAAATAAAAGGTGTAGTCAATTGGGAAATGAAGAGGCAGTTGCATAAATGATGTAAACATCACTATAAAGCATGGAGAAGGCAAGGAAAAGGCAGTCATTATATCTTGTAACAAATTTTGAAAATAAGAGTACCTTGTTTTTTTGAAAATAATGTTTCCTTTGTGATTTTTCAATCTTTTTGGGTATGTACAACATCATCAAGCTTTGTTTTCTATTGTATTGAGTTGATTAAGGTTGAGGATTTTTAAATAAAGTGATTTTGAGTATATCTAAGTTAATTTACAGGCTAGTTTCACGCTTCTTTCTTATAACTGTTTGTAACCCTTAAAATAAGGGGTTTTAAGAGTCTCATGATTTATTCACATTTAGCATATTTTAGTTCATTTTTAGTTGCATAATAGCTTCAAGCTTCCATTAATGGCTTCCTTGCATCCATTTTAGCTTTTTTATAAACTAGGGTTTGAATCTTTTAGCTTAGAGTGGTGCAAGAGCACCTTATTCTCTGAATGCCTTCAATAGGAAAATTTATAAAAAATGAATTTTCAAATATAAAACAATGTAAAAAGGTCATGGTGTGTCAAATTTAATGTATTGGAGTCTCAAATAGGTCTCTAGGTGATCAAAATAGTGAAAAGGAAAACTTGCAAAAATTGCAAAGTTGTAAAATTGGAAAGTGCAAAAATGCAAAAAAAGCAAGAATATGAAGAGTCAAGTGGGAAAATAAAAGGTGTGGTCGATGAAATGAAAGGAAGTTAGTTTAACTAATGTAAACATCACTATAAAGCATGGAAAGGTGAGGAAAAGGAAGTCATTATATCTTGTAACAAATTTTGAAATAAAGAGTACCTTTTTTTAAAATAATGTTTCTTTGTGATTTTTCAATCTTTTTGGCCTGTACAACATCATTCAAGAATTTTTTTCTATTGTATTGAGTCCAATATGGTTTAGGATTTTTAAATAAAGTGAGTTTGAGAAGATCTAAGTGAATTTAAGGGCTAGTTGCAAACTTCTTTCTTATAACTATTTGTAACCCTTAAAACAAGGGTTTTAGAGTCTCATGATTTATTCACATTTAGCATATTTTAGTTCATTTTTAGTTGCATAATAGCTTCAAGCTTCCATTAATGGCTTCCTTGCATCCATTTTAGCTTGTTTATAAACTAGGGTTTGAATCTTTTAGCTTAGAGTGGTGCAGGAGCACCTTGTTCTTTGAATGCCTTCAATAGGAAAATTTGTAAAAAATGAATTTTCAAATATAAAACAATGTAAAAAAGTCATGGTGTGGTTAAATTTAATGTATTGGAGTCTCAAATAGGTCTCTAGGTGATCAAAATAGTGAAAAGGGCAAAACTTGCAAAAATAGCAAAGTTGTAAAATTGGGAAAGTGCAAAAATGTACAAAAAAGCAAGAATATGAAGAGTCAAGTGGGAAAATAAAAGGTGTAGTCAATTGGGAAATGAAGAGGCAGTTGCATAAATGATGTAAACATCACTATAAA
Organism: Sequoia sempervirens; assembly: GCA_007258455.2. Classification (NCBI taxonomy): domain Eukaryota; kingdom Viridiplantae; phylum Streptophyta; class Pinopsida; order Cupressales; family Cupressaceae; genus Sequoia; species Sequoia sempervirens. The sequence continues at coordinate 95,529 of VDFB02228009.1, forward strand.
GCATGGAGAAGGCAAGGAAAAGGCAGTCATTATATCTTGTAACAAATTTTGAAAATAAGAGTACCTTGTTTTTTTGAAAATAATGTTTCCTTTGTGATTTTTCAATCTTTTTGGGTATGTACAACATCATCAAGCTTTGTTTTCTATTGTATTGAGTTGATTAAGGTTGAGGATTTTTAAATAAAGTGATTTTGAGTATATCTAAGTTAATTTACAGGCTAGTTTCACGCTTCTTTCTTATAACTGTTTGTAACCCTTAAAATAAGGGGTTTTAAGAGTCTCTTAAATTTTAAACCACCATTCCACCAATGGAGGTTAGTTAGATCAATGGAATGGGATGTTTTAGGTTGATTTTTAGTTTGTGAATGTGTGCAGGTGTGGGGGAATCCATGGTGCAAGGTTTTGGTGTTGCCCTCAATGGAAATTTTGAGTTTTCCCCTTGAAAAATGGTGGTTTCAAGCATGGTAATGGTGAAACAACATGTGTAAGGGCTTGGTAATGGTAGATTAAGCTTGTGAAGACATAAATTCACATTCTTGTATTGGTGGTAATGTATAAAGAGGTTTGTAAAGGGTATTTTCAATAAACCCTTGGTTGCTTGATTCAAAATTGTGTTTGAATGAGGGTATGATAAATTATTGTATTAATGCAAGAAATTGATATTTTTGTACAAACTGTGATGTAAGTGATGGATATTAGTTTGAACCTGCTTAGGTAATGATGTTAGAGATGTCTCAATGTTTTTACAAAGTTTAGGAAGCAAAATATGTTTTGGTGGTTAAACTATGTGGAATCATGGTGCAAAATTGGTGACATGAGTATGCAGGATGGTCAAGTTGAATGTTTCGAGTTTTATTACAAGGTATTTGTTTTGTTTCAGTCATTTTGATGATGATAAAAGTGAATTAAAGGTCAGACAAGAGAATTGAAGCAATATTGAGGGAATGGTGTCTTTTTGCCTCATTGAAACAAGTTGAAATGAAGGGTAATTTGGTGAATAGTGGATGACTTGGTTGGTTTAGTGTTTTTCAATGATGTTATTGTTTTGGTTCAATCCATTTGATGATGGTTAATATGCACTTGAGTTTGATAAAAGTCTGGAATAATTATTTGGTGAATTGATGGCAAGTAAATTTGATGGATTTTGTTGAAATGATAAGTGAGTTTTTTGTGATTTGCTAATGGATCTTCTCATGGTTTGTGTTTATGGTCAGAAGTACCCTTGATGGTATGTAGATTTTGGTGGATTCTCTGCATCATAGAATTATCTTAGATTAGCCTAGAAATTGCATATTTAGATCAATTTTAGCATAAAATCATGTTAATTTAGCTTGCATCATGCTAATTTAGCTTTAAATCATGTTTTCATACACATTTTTCATCATTTTTGTCTATTCTCTTCAATAAAATTGATTGAAATGAGCTCATTTACCCACATGATTGGGAAAGGGTCATTCTTTCATATCAACATGACACCAATCCCCCAATAGAATAAGTTTCAAGCAGATTAGAGTAGGTATTTTAAAAGCTGTTGTAGTTTAACATGTTAAGTTTTAATGGCTTCCACTTCAATTTACATTGAATGATTTTATTGGGATTGAGGTTTAGTGACTAAATCGTACATTGATTCCTCATGGATCAAGTTTGGTTCACCTATACTAATCCATCAATCACAATATGTATGAAAGAGATAGAGTTCCCAGAAGCCTTGTGAAGAAATATGCAAAGGAAGTAACTTTTCTTGTAACCACTGATGAATGCATCATAGAAGCAGTTGAACCCATAACTCTCTAGATAGAACCTCTAGGATATGAGGTTGATGAACAAATTGATGAGAGGTTCATTGAAATATTGTTAAGCAGTCCTAGGGATCCCTCTTTGCCCCGACATGGAAAATTTAAAGAAAAATATAGTGAAGTGCACTTAGAAACTTCTACATCCCAAAGAGAAAAAATGACAAGAAATAATGTTGAGGCATTCTTCCAAGGGAATTCATTCTCTAAGGATGATATTGATCTATTAAGGGAAGCTCTTGATGAGAGGAAGACTAGATCAGTGAATAGTCCTCCACACCTAAGATATCAAGAAGAATATCTTTTGCTACTGCACCTACTTCCAGTGCTACTGTAACAAAGAAGGGAAAGAAGAAAGAACACAGTACTCTTGCATCGGTCGATGTAACTGCTTCCACCGGTCCTAGTACCCGTGCTTCTAAAAGAAAGAACATACCCTCTGCTACACCCTATTACTCCTGAAAGAAGAAGAGTACAGAAAAAAGGAAAGCAAGAAAATAAAACTAAGTGATGTTGTATAGGACGAAATATATCTTGGCTTGTAAGAAGAGTAATAGTTGAAAAGGAATAAAAGGAGCAGTACTTCCACTAGCAATGAAGAAGTATAAATAGAGTCAATATATCAACAGATGAAGAGACAAAGGAAGAAGATAATGTCTTCTAAATTCATGTGCATGAGAAGAAGAATGAAGAAGGAACATCAAATCCAAAGGAGGACATGCCTAGCTCTCCTTTGGTAAGTGATCAACCATCTCTAAATCTTGAAGCCTTAGTGAATAATATGATAGACTCTGAAAATATTTTTCCAACTGCTAAGTTGTTTGATAAAGTCAATAATGAAGATAAGGAAACCATTATTAATGCTTTCATTTAGTATATAGTTATTTTCAATGTGAGTATGGAAAGTTCTATCTGAAACAAAGTGACTGACAATGTTTTCAAAGGATTAGTACAAAGAAGGCACGAAGCTATAAATATTGATGACAAGATGAAAATTGATGCCTTGAACTCTTATGGATCCTCCTTATCTAAGGAAGAGGCTGCTAATCTATTAAAATAATGTTCTACATTGTTTATAGTTAAACAAAGAGTCAATATTCTTATGACTAAGGAGAAAGATAGTATAGAAAAGGTAAGGAAAGAAACTCTAGACACAATAAAAAAATTGGAAAATAATTATGGGACAAGAACCAGTTCTTCATCCCATACAACTCAAGCACAGGAGCATGTTAATATCACAAAGGAAATGGATCATCCACTTTTGGAAAGTGTTGGTGAAATGCATGATGTTTCAGAGACACCCATCTCTCCAAATGATACAAAGGAGACAACTAGCAAAAAGATTGAAGATCAACATAAAGATGATACGGGTAATGAACCAGAAGAACATCATGAATCTACTGGAAACAATGGTGAGAAAGATAAAGATGCAGATGAAGGGAGCAAGAATACAAATAACAATGATGATACGGATGATGAGGATAAGAAGGAGAAAGAAAAAAAGATAAATATTCTAGAAAATACTTTGAAGAAGAAAAAGAAAGGGGAAAAGAAGAAGAAGAAGAAGAAGAAGAAGAAGAAGGAAGAGGAAGAAAAGAAAGAAAATCAAGTTGAAAGAAGTGAAGAAGAAAACCAAAAGGCTACTGAGATATCAAAGCCAATTAGAGAATCATCTGCAAGCACTGTCAAAGGTCTACTGATAGGAAAACAAGACTTCAACTTGTGCTACCACCTTAGTTAATTAAGTTCTATCACATCATGTAGATTTGACTAAGATTGCATTAGGTGAGAGGATAAATATTTGTGGTACTTTTCTCAACTCTGTTACGCAGGAAATTATTGAAACTTGTCAAAAAGGAACTTAATTGATAAACAAAGCTATTAGAACTTTACAGGAGACAACCCTCGGTGTCACCATTGATGATTTCTTAGCACTGATTGAGAACCTAAAATTCGTAGTTGATTTTTTCAAGGAATATACCTCTAACCTTAAGGTACAGACTGTGAAAGAGGCAGAGTCAAGTCTTCTAGAGAAAAGGTTACTGATTCTACAAGATAAGTGTGAAATTATGCATAACAAAGTATTGCAAAGTTTGAAAGAGGTAAGGGACTGTGATGAGGAAGCTCAAATATTATTTGTATATTGCATGCGGTGGCCTCATGATGCCACTTGAGGCATTAAGGACTTAATGGAATTAATAGAGTCTCAACTTGTTGATGCCTTTGGAGACTACAAGGTTGTAGATGATAGAAACTACATTGGTTGGAATTCTAATGCAGACCTTCAGAACAAGTTTTTCATTCTACAGAGGTAAAAAGAAGATGCAATAAGGTGGTTTGGACAACTTGGAGATCTGGTAATGTCCAAAAATATTTCCATATCAAGTGCCTTGGTAGAGGCAGAAAAACTGGAGAAGATGAACATCATTCCATCCACTCCAAAAGAAGGAGAAGAATATTTAGTGGAATTGGAATCATTGAATAAATATCTTACCAGAGATAAAGGGATTTGGGATGATGGAAAACCAGCTTGGGAAGCAATTCTCAAGGAAGGTTCCCCTAGTTCTTGATTATGAGTCTCTTTTTGTTTTTTCCTTACCCTTTGTCCTTGATGTCAAAGGGGGAGAAGGTTCTATGTAGAGGAAGGTTCTGTGTAAAATGGTTCTATGTGGAGGAAGGTTCCATGTAAATAATGTTTTGGTTTTAAAAATAGTTTTGTGTTTTTGTATATTTGAAAGCAGGAGTTGAATGAATTGATGTCACACAATTTTAGTTTTGAAGTAAGCTTCATTTTTTTGGCACATGTTTCCATCAATGACAGAGAGGGAGATTGTTGGAAGAATGAAGGAGACCTCCGGTATGTTGTCATTGATGCCAACATTGTTTTGTGATTGATTATTTTCCCATCTGATAAACTGTGTATGTGCTACATTGATCCAGTAATTTGGTTTGAAATCACTGTGTAGAATATAAGATCATAAGATTTTGATATACTATTCAAGGGCCTTAGATACAACTTTGGTCAGGAATTCAACAATCTAGGTCAAATGAGTTGAAAGTTATAAATGTCAAAAGTTTGGCTTTATAAATGTCAAAAGTTTGGCTTACATTTTTTGGTATGATCTTCTTCTAGCCGATTTGAACATGTGGTGCACACTTCATGGAGGTTTAAAGAGTTATTTTTAGGTTTGGGCCGACCTAAGTCATGTCTTGCATATTTTGTTTAGAGCACCAAAGAAGTTTCTATTTTGAAGCTGACAAGATATTTTCAGTTAAATATGCTTACATCCAATTAGGCTGACCTAATTGATGTATGAAGATGTAACCATGTATATATATCCTTGTATTGAATAGATATACATGTACATGAAGATACATAGAGATAGAGATAATAAGAAGTGATGAGGTGAGATGTGTGACAAAGTGATATGGTGTGAAGACAGTGGTAGTTGTTGATAGTTGTTGTATACTTGCAATTCGATGCAGGATTTTCTATCTTCCAGAGCTTAATTGGAACTGTACTCAACACTCAAAGGTTCATTCTGTGAATGCTTTGCCTAGACCTGCACAAACATGGACAAACAAGAAAAAATTAGTCCTTAAACAAGTGTAAACAAGCATTCCCTATGAAATTCATTCAAACACAAGAACATGAAATGAAAGAAAAATATCAAGTAATCTACTAATCAAATCCTATTTTAATGCTCAAACCAGCATCCCATAGGGGAATTGGTGCTTCTTTGATGTGGAAAGAAGCCCTTTCCCAATTCCTTGATAAGCTTGATGATAGATGTGTGATTCTTGATGAAAAATGCCAATAACCTAGCTATGGATGATGAATTCTATGCTAACTTGGATGAAATTGTGGATGAAATTATGGATAATGAACTTGCATAAACTTGTGTATCCCAAATCAATAGAGAAGGCCTCTATTTATCATGAAGAAGGTTTGAAGAGTGAAGAATGGGATGGATGTGGGATTAAAAAGAGGACAAATGGCATTATGCCACTTGTCAACATGCTAATGAAGGAGAGTGGACATTTTGAACAACGTGCATGTTTAATGCATGTAGGTGAAATTTGAATTTGAAGAGGTGACTTGTGTAAGAGGAGGTGTAAAGAGGAATTAATGCCAAGTTGGATCAAGGAGAGGACATGTAAGAGCCTTCAGTGCAAAGGTGGAGGGAAAAAGTCCTTTGGGAGGGAAAAGTCAAGTGGATGGAATATTCCAATGAATATGCCATATTTGAATGAAAATAGGGTAATTTAAATCAAATAAATTGATTTACATGTGCAACTTGACCATGGTTGACTTACCCAAGGCTGGAGTTAAAAGCTAGAGGAATGGGGGATTAGTGTTAGGAGTTAATTAATTTAGGATTAACTAACTTAGATGAAATTAGTTTGATTGTGACATTTAATTTAAATATTTTGAGTTTATTTAAATCAAATGAGAGGATATTGGAACATTAGTAATTTAATTAAATAAAGTGATTCATTCAATTAAATGAAGAACATTAGGATTTAAATAAATAAAATTGATTTATTTAATTAAATGAAGAGCATTAATTAACTAAAGTTGATTTATTTAATTAAAGGAAGAATATGATGAAATAATCTGATAAAGTGCATTATCTGATTTTAGGAGGAATTAAATTAATGAAATAAAGATTATTCAATTAATTAGTTAGTGTAGAAATGATTAAGAAAGAATCAGTGTTAGTGAATCAAAATCAAGTGCATGATGTCAACAAGGATATTTTAAGTATCTACATTTTGCCCCTCTTTGAAGCAATGTACCTACTGCATTGGTTCAAAGAATAACCTTGCTGAGATTAAAGAATTCAAAAAAATTCTAATTTTTTGGGATGCCCTAATGTTACCCCAACAAGAAGAATTATGCTGGTATACTGCCCCTTGAGAGATTAGATGAAATTTTGGATTTTTAGGTGATTTCTCAAAAAATAGACGATGAGTTGCCCGATGGGTCTAGAAAGGCTCTAGGATGCTAGAAATATGCCAAAACACAAAAAAAAGGACTTGAAATGAGCTTTGGTTGGGTAAAAAAGGTACTAGGGGTGAGAAACCCTAGTTTGATGGCTTAAATTAGGGCAAAAAACCCTAATTTGCATGCTTAAATAGGCTTGGAGGGGTCACTTTCCATTTATTTTTGCATTCACACTTTGAAAGTTCTAGCTTTTTGAGCTTTGAACCTCTTGCAAAATGGCGCAATGAGTGCTTCGTTGACACATTTTTGAGTGAGTCTGTATGCACCAGAGACTTCCAGGCGCAGGACCACCGGTATGTGACCCAAACTCGACTTTGAAATTTGATTTTTTAGTGCATTTATTACGCTTTAAAGAGTCAAAGTCCCTAGCCTCGCTACATAGCGATGTACCAGGTGCAAAATAAGCGATGTTGAAGCTCAAATAGTGCCACCTATGTAAATTGCAATGCAGTTTATGATTTGACTTTAAGGTTTAAATTTTTAAATAGCAACGCCAGTGTAAATGGTGACACTTTGCTCGATTTAGAATTAGGGTTTTCTATTCAAATGAAAAAACATGTGTGAATGGCGATGTTGAGGTCGATTTAGCATTTTCAAAGAGTCTAGCATCGCTATTTGGAGTTTTACAAATGGTGACACTTTTGTAAATTGTGACGCATTTGTGGTTCTGGGTCAAAAACTCCAAAAGGGGTTAGATATTTTTTACGAATTTTGACATCGTGGCTTTATTGGTGTAGGAGGTGATCTAGCCTATGCATTCACATGAGCATCGAACCTCGGTCCTATGCAGATTGGGTGATTTATCTATTACAATAGGAGCATCTGGGGGAGATCAACCTCTGGTACGTCGCCTATGCACCCATTATCTAGACCCACATGGCGATAATGACTGTGTTGTGCGAGAGGTGTTACAGTGAGACCTTGTCTTTTCACCTTCTGACTGGCGAGGCGACCATGACCTTAGAGGATGTATGGTAGATCATACAATTGTTGATACATAATGATCATGTGATCTATGATATAGATGCCGATAGTGATGCATGTTTTGAGGTCATGGAGGTAGAGGAACTTGCACTTACCGAGGCCGAGATTGAATTGGAGTATTATAGAGGTTGGGTGCCAACTTTCAGGATGATTGTTGATGCTATTATATGCAGGTTAGTAGCTCTAGATTGATGAGGTAGATACTTTAGTCTGGGATGCAGCTTGGCTTGGGAGAGGATGCTTTACCAGAGGACACTATTTTCTTGGAGACAAGTGATGTTGGCCTCATTGTACCACAATTTACATGATTTTTCATATTACGATAGTCGAACGATTAGTACCAAAGTGACACTGCTGCATATCTGGGCCTGGGAGCATATTTCCATGCTCCGACCAATTGTTACTTTGGTTGATACAGAGCTCAATGATCCAACAATTTGGAGATACAGGGGTGGGATCACTTTGAGACATACAAGACAACTAGGTCTACCATATTGGCGTTGAGTTTTAGATGAGATGATAGTGTTCTGCTGGAACCCTTGGTTACAGATGCCTGCATGGTACGATGATGTACAGTAATTGATTTATGCTCAACAGACCCGACTGATGTAGGGGAGGGAGCATATGATTATAGAGTGCTATCTCCCAAATAGGGTGGCCCGACAGTTTGGGGAGGTTCAGGATCGACTAGATGATCAGTACACTGCCATCTTTGCTAGATCATCCTGAGAGAATTCATGGGGATAGACGATTCCAACATTCGATGTAGTTGATTTCTCTCAACAGTTGGTTGCTAGGCTATGGGCCTATGCTCAAGGGCTGGTGGATCTAGGAATGACACGTGCATACGATGATTGGTTTACACCTTCGCTTTGGATGACAGATCTAGGAGTGGAACTTCCATGGGGGAGACCTCAGAGGAGTGCTAAGAGAGCACATACAGGGCAAGGTGGACAGGATCCTAGAGCACCACCTAGAGATGGGTAGCCTCCACAACAACCACAACAACCACATCAGCTAGATCCATGGGAGTTCCCAAATACAACAAATGGAGGCATAGGTATAGGGGTTACAGGCACAACTACAAGCTGTTACGATGGAGAGAGATTAGGCCAGGTAGTAGGTCTAGGCCATTACTACTGAGAGATACCATGAGAGTCAGCAGAGATAGGCTAAAAAGCTACAATTATCCTAGGAGTTCGACATTAGAAAACAACTAGAGAGCATGGCTACCACATCCTAGGGTAGGAATCTGCCAACACAGATGTATTGTGATACTGTTCAGGAGGCAGAGCATTACATATTTCATTATCGATAGACTTTACCCATAGCTCTTTGACAACCAGATTACTCCCAGCAAACAAGGATTTGACAGATAGATGACCCAACAGAGAGGTAGGTAGGTGAGGGGAGCAACCACTAGGGCTAGCAGCTGCGTATAATTTTTGATCATCACTCGATTTTCTTTGAGATAGTCTCACAGGCTCCGTTTTTTATAGCCCTGTGGGAATTGTATCTTGATTGATATACATACACTTGAGTCAAATTTGTACCATGAAAGTGATGATTTTTTGATATATATGATATGAATATGATTGATTTATGATGCAATGTGTTCACTTTATTTATGCCCTATGGATGGATGCATTTGATGTTCTATGTATATGCAATGTGATTCTATATGATGTGATATGATGCATGATTATGCAAATGTTCATGGATGCATTTTTTTTTTCTGTGTTATTTCTATGCACTTTTATGGTGATGATGTTTGTAGTATGGATGCAAATGTTTATGGTATGCAACTAATTCTAAGATTCTTAGACTAATAGATCCATATTATGCCCCAATTGATAATGCAAAATGGATGATGTGATACGTTATGGTTATGAGATGTTATGATATGCTCTTTTTCTTTTCCAGTATCCTTTCTATGATGCATGTATGGATGATGCGATGATGTCTATATGATTATTCAATGGATGCAAATGTATGGTTTATGAGATGATTAGAATAACCAATCTATATTATGGTGTAATGATGGAAATGTAATGCATATGGAATGATTGGTGTTTTCTATTATATGTGATATGCAGTATGCTGACAGTTTGTGGATGGAGGATGGATGCATTAGTGATGTTTGGTTGACTGTCATGGTACTATGTTAGAATGAAGAGAAGAAAGAAGAAATGAGATGATGACAAGAGGATCCAAGAAGTCCATGATATGTCAAGACTTTATTAGAAATAATGATGTTTCACTTATCAGAGATTGGGATATTAAAAGAGCTTACTTTCCTTATGTTTGATAACACACATAGGCATGATGCATCAAGGTATAAAGAACCAGGATGGTGTTGTTCCTAGTGTGATGGAATTTGACTTGAAAATTAGATAGGAGTATCCTTGTTCACACCTGGAATATGAAACCCTATTTAGAATGTAGTTTAGATATTTTAAACATCTTAGACCAAAACATAGAAAGGAAAGCCTTCCTATGTGGTCAAAAAGACACCTAAAACACCCTCCCTACAAACCAAACAAAACACACATGAGCAAAGTTATATTACAAGAATATCCAACAAGCACAACAGATAAAAGATAATGATCAATGGCACATTCCTTTCTCTCTAAATCACTTTGATTAGACATCATCGAGAGGTCATTGGAATGAACAAAATAAAATAAATCAACAAGACAAAGATTATGTAAATAAACAAGCTAATGTTCTTCATACCTCTAGCCAAGACTAAACTACGGTGATGTTTGATGTTGATGTCCATTGTAGGAAGGATGCATCCTAGGAAATGATGTTATCAGATGATTTGGGACAAACTGGATGATGGGCTATTAGTATCAAGGGGCTACCAACTTGTTTACCTACTGACCTAGACTTGAGACCCTTGATGTTTGAGTTTTCACTCTTAATCTGCTAGACATGTTTCTGATTGTCATACCAAAGGTTGAGGATGACGATGATTTATTATGAGTGGATGTTTATTTCGGGTGACCATGAAATGGGATGGATGTATTTTTTTCAAATATTTGGATGTTTTTGAAGTTTTGAAATGTTTTGAGGCTTTTTTTGGTATTTTTGAGATGTTTTACAAATGTTTTGATTTTTCAAATTTTCCAATGTTTTTTGTGTTTTTTGAGGTTTTGACCAAGAACCTAACCTAGAGACCTATCCTAGGGGCCTCAGGGGTTGATCAAAGATTAACCTTGCCTACGTTATATACGTAGAGACCACATAGTTCGACTAACCTAGACTCATTTATTTGATGAGAAATGAACAAATGGATTGCCAGTTTATTATGGCAGACTCCTAAAGGACTGACCTAGGGTGTCTTGGGGGCACATCGATGATGGCCTTGCCTATGTTCAGAGCTCAGAGACCTGTAGTTCGACAAGATGACTCTATTTTTTGAATTTTTCTTACTTTTTGACCCTTTTTTTAAATTTCCTGACATGTTTTTGATGTTTTTGGATTTTCTAATTTTTCAAATGTTTTGAATGTTTTTTGGATTTTTTGAGTTTCCAAATGTTTTGAATGTTTTTGGATTCTCTGATTTTAAGGAATATTTCAAGAATATACACGAATCTGATCCTATGCAGATATAAGAACGTTCCCCCAGTGTGGTGCAAAAGACTACTCTAATATAGGCAAGACAAATTGACCTTAGGAATAGGCCGAGTAACACTAGGAGGAATCATGATACAAACACATGATCAAGCTATGATGTGGACATAGATGGGTGATGGATGGAAATATGGAAGTGTGATGGATGAATGATGCAGAAAAAGCCATAGGGATCATGATGGATGTAGAGTGCTTATTTACACAAGGCGCTTGATTGCCAGGTTTTCACCAAAGTACTTGCCCAAAGTTCCATCAAAGTGGTTTTCACTAGAGGACGATTTTTTTCTTTACTGTTTTCAATTCTTTTTTCTGATTTTTTTGGATTTTTGATTTTTTTTGGATTTTTTGGATTTATACCTTGCAAGTTTAGGCATAATTTTTTTTGATATGGGAGCTATTGATAGGCTCCTGTAGAGGTTCACCTTCTGGTGTTGACAATTGATATACTCCTGATTTATAACTTGTCGTGACGATGAAGGGCCCCAACCAGTTGGGTTCAAATTTTCCCTTATTGTCTGGATTTTCTACATTTTTCTGATTCTCCTTCAATACGAGCTCTCCAACTTGAAAGATCAAACTCTAGATCTTCTTGTTGTAGCTTTGCTTGAGATGGTTTTGGTAGACTTGCAAATGGTTTAAGGCATCCATGCACCACTCATCCAGTAGTTCCAACTCATTCAACCGTGATACCTGATATTCTTCATCAGTAATGAGGTTGTACAATGATATTCTTAAGGATGGGAGCTCAATCTCAATGGGAAGGATGGATTATGATCCATAGACGAGGGAGAAAGGGGTTGCACTTGTAGGAATGCAGATACTCATTTGGTAGGTCCATAAGGTGAGATTTAGCTGTAAGTGCCAGTCACGACCAACTTCATTGACTATTTTCTTTAAGATTTTCAAGATGGTTTTATTGGTAGCCTCATCTTGGCTGTTACCTTGGGGGTAGTATGGGGTGGAGAAGCGATATTGGATAATGAATTTCTGGCATAGTTCTTGAACATCCTATTTTTTGAAAGGTGTCCCGTTATCTGAGATAAGGGCTTGTGGAACACCGTAACATAAAATGAGGTAGTTCAGGATGAACTTGGAAATATGTTTCCCTATGATGTAGGTCATTAGGATGGCCTCTACCCACTTTGTGAAGTACTCAGTGGTGGTGATAATGAAATTGTGTCCATTGGATGAAGTGGTTGTGATTTTTCCAATGAGATCAAGCACCCATTATGAAAAGGGCCAAGGTGTTATGATTGGGTGGAGCTCTTGAGCTGGTGCATGGATGAGGTTCCCATGCTGTTGACAATGCAAACATCTTCAGACATAATCATGAGCTTCCCTCTCCATTGTAGGCCAGTAGTACCCAGTCCTCAACAATTTCTTGGCCAAGGTCATATCACTCGAATGTGAACCACAAACGCCATTATGTACCTCGATAAAAGTAGTCAAAGCTTCCTCAACATTTAAGCATTGTAAAAGGGTTCCTTCAATACTCCTCTAGTATAGGGTGTCTCCTAAGATGACAAAGTGGGGTGACTTCTTGACAAATGTTCTTTTAAGGTTCAGGGTGATATCAGTAGGGAGGACTCCTATTCTTAGGTAGGTGTATATGTCATGATACTGAGGATCACTGGGACCAATGATTTCACACATGAATTTAGACTCTGGTACCTCGAAAGATGGTATGAGAAGCTTCTCTACAAGGAATTATTGCTTAGGGATGTTGCATGGGATATCCAGTAGTGATCTGATTGTTGCCATAACATTTGTTGCTCTATTTTTTTCCCTTGGTATTTGCTCAAATGTGATGTCAATGAAGAATTCTTTGAGGCTTTCCACCAGTTTCTTGTATGGGGTCAATTTATCATCCTCTGTTTGGTATTCATCATTGACCTGGTTGATGATAAGCTGTGAGTCCCCATAGACCTTAAGTTTCATAATCTACCATTGCACTGCTATTCTGAGTCCTATGACAAGAGCCTCATTTGCAATATTGTTTTTGTAAGGAAAAGACAACTTATATGACTTGGGTATGCAATATCCTTGTGGTGTAATGAAGAAGACCCCAACTCCTAACCCATGCTATGTGTAGGATCCGTCAAAATATACTTTCTAGTGGTTTTCCACACTTAGGTTAAAGATTGACTCATCGAGAAATTCTGATACCAATGGGTTCTCTGAATATATCGATGAGTCTGCCAGCTAATCTGTAACTACTTGTCCTTTAACGACCTTCCATTCTACATACTAAATGTCATGTTCTATCAGGATCATAACCCATTTAGCTATTCACCCTATGAGCATTGCTTTAGAAAGCATATACTTGAGAGGATCTATTTTGGCAATGATTTTTATCTAATGTGCCAACATATAGTGTCTAAATTTCTATGTGAAAAACACTATTGCTAGGAAATCCTTCTCAATGGATGTATAATTCAGCTCATGTCCTACCATGGTTCTACTAATGTTGTAAATAGATCTCTCTTTCCCATTTCCATCATGTTGCACTAAGAGAGCACCAAGGGTTGTTGCTATTGCTGATATATACAGGATTAATGGCTTGCCTGGAATTGATGGCATGAGAACTAGTGGTGTGAGCAAGTACTCCTTAATTTTATTAAATGATTGTTCACATTTTTCATCCCATTTGTATGCTACCCCCTTGTGGAGTATATGAGAGTATGGGATAGCCTTATCTGCTAACTATACTATAAATTGAAAAATGGATTGGAGTCTTCCTTGCAAACCCCTTAACTAATTTAATGTTCTTGGTGCCTCCATCTCGAGAATTGCTTTGACTTTGTTGGGGTCTAGCTAGATTCCCCTCATAGATACAATGTACCCTAGGAGCTTGCTCGATTATACACTAAAGACACACTTTTTTGGATTGAGTATGACCTTCTATTCTTCTAGCCTATCAAAGATGGAGCTTAGAGTTGGTATGCAATCTCGACACTTTCTTGATTTAGCTAATATTCCATCCACATAGTCTTCCACAATTTTGTGAATCATGTCATGGAAGATCAGTGTCATAGCTCTTTGATAGTTAGCTCCTACATTTTTCAACCCAAATGGCATCATGTTCCAGCAATAAGTCCCCTATGGACAAGTGAAAGCTATTTTTTTCTGATCATCTTTGGCTATCATTATCTGATTGTACCCTGAGAACCCATCCATTAGTGACAACATTTCATGTCTTGCTGTTTGATTCACAATCATGTCAATATTGGGAAGAGGAAAGTCATCTTTAGGACATGCTTTGTTTAGGTCTCTAAATTTAGTGTAGATGTGGATGCCCCCACTGAGCTTAGTGACAGGTACAAGGTTTGAAACCCATTCTGGTTAATGAATTGGCCTATGAAACCAACATCAAGGAGCTTCTATAATTCAAGTTTGACTAGTAATGCTATTTGTGGATGCATCTTTCTTAACTTTTGTCTTACTGGTTTTGGTTCTGGATAGATGACTAGATGGTGAACCACAACTTCTGGATCAAGACTAGGCATGTCAGCGTAGGTCCATGCAAAGTTTACCTTTCTTTCCCTTAGAAATGCAACTAAAATCTCTTGTTCTTCTGTCAAGAGTGATTCTGAATAAAATGTGATATGTGGTGTTTCCTCAGTTCCTAGGTTGACCAGATTGCACTTTTCTACCAAGACTATTGACTTCTCTTGATGAATATCACCAAGGGGAAGATTGAATCCCTCATCCTCTGGTGCCTCTATGAGGTTTTCACCATTGGATACATCCTTTTTTTTTACTATTTTTGGGTCAAAAAGTGCCACACTGTGGTTTTCACTTAAAGACCTAGATATTACTCTTAAATTTTCACTTTTGTGACTAAGGGATTTGATCGTTTCCCCATAGTAGGCATGTGTGTCTAGCTCAATGTCAAATCCAAATTTATGATCTCCATATGGTATAGTATCCCGCAATCCCATGAATTTTGAGAGAGCCTCATCATTTTCAAATGTGTCTAAAATTAGTGGTCCTCGTTGGTCGTAATCGATGAATTGGGGGTAGACAAGTTTTAGCTCGTTGGTCAAGCTACTTTTGAGGACCCCCTCACTAACTTACCTATGTTATTCAATGATTCTTCCCTTCTCATGATTAGTACCCTATCTTTTGAACATTGATACAAGAACTGAGGGGGAAGCTTTGACTTTTTTAACTAGGGCACCTTTGCCACAGATGATTAATTTTAGAGGGGTACATCCAAGGCCAATATTTTTTATACACTTCTTAGGAATAATGGGTTCTAGTAGGCCATTATCATTTTTCCCCAAATTTTCATTTTTTTTAGCCCCATCCTTGCATTAACTACAATCCTTTGTTATTATTGTCTATGAGAAGATTGGATACATGAATTTCATCTTGATATAGTAAATTTGATATATCCCTTTCATCTACCACTTCTTGACTTAGGTCCCCCCATATTTTAAATCTAGAGGGGTTTGCTTTGAAGGTTTGAGCTGATGTGGGATCTAGGAGATTGAGGTAACTCTCCTATTACAAAGGAACTTTTCTTCATTTTGTAATCCCCACATCCATTGTCTTGGATAATGACTTTGACATAAGAGATGTCTAGGATGGCGGGTGTCTTTGTCTCAGAAGTGGAGGTGAGAGTAGATGGGTCTATTTATGGAGATGTGGGTCCTTCATCATTCTTTGGGACCTAAGGGATCTTGTAGTAATTGGCTTCCAGATTCTTGCAATAATAAAATGGTTCAAGATCTCCATGGACTATGACCTCTTGATTATGATAAGGAAACTTGACACATTGATGGAAGGTGGATGCGACGACCTGCATCCCATGAATCCATGGGTGCCCCAAGAGGATATTGTAAGGTAATTCCAGGTCAAGGACTTGGCATGTGGTTTCCATGATAGCTGGCCCTACTTGAATAGGGAGTTGAATGGTGCCTTGAGACACCCGTTCTTGATCATCATATGTATTAATTGTAATACCTTTACCTTTTTCAATGACATCTTCAAAAAATCCTAGACTCTTTATTAGATTGAGAGTACAAATATTTAGACCCGCACCTTCATCCACCAAGACTCTTTTGACTTTATTTTTATGAATTAAGACTTCAAGATGGAGTGCAAGGTTATGAGATGGCTAAGTTGGGAAGTCGTAATCATAAAATGCTAGGAGATGTGGGGTGGTGATATCCTGACCATAGCTTGGAACTGGTTTGTGTCAAGATCTATGGGGATAGAGGATGTGGCCAATGCTTCCTCTAGGATTTTCCTATGTGCAAGTGATATTTTCAATACTTCCATGATGGAGATCTAGGTAGGGGTCTTTTTCTGCTGATCCAAGACATTATAACCATCGGGGATTGACTTTGGATTAGTAGTGGATGCTTTGGGTGCTTGGGATGGTACCGAAATGGTAAATTTTCCACCACATGTGGTGACTCCATAGTCAGCTTAGGATCATTTGATAGTAATAACAGTAACCCACTCATCTAAGGGTGTAACAACATCTAAAGATGCAATCACATGGTCATAAACATCATTCACATTATTATACTTTTCCTTACCATTTTTGTTCCCCTTATTATGATCTAGCATCAAATTCATGTATATTTTGAGATCTTGGTTTCCAATGGGTTGTTCAATGGTTATGGTTATGTCATCAATGAGGTCTTGTTTCAGATTCTTAAGCTGCATGCAGTTGGATTTTGTGTGTCCCTTTATTTTGTGGAAATCACAAAATTGTTTCTCGTCATACCATGGTGGTTTAACTTGAGGTTCTTGATAATTTTCATAAACGAGGATCTTGATGAGGTTTGCTTGGACTAGTCGTTGCATGACAGACTCACTTGGTTCCCCAAGCAGTGTGTATTTCCATTTAGGGGGATACTTCCTTGGGGGTAGTCCCCCTTGATTGTTCAAGTTATTGACCACTTGGTTGTTGGATTGTGTGTTGTTTTGGTTATTGACTTGTGGTTGTTGATATGATTGTGTGTTTTTCCTTGGGGCAATGGTAACAACTTTGGCATCAAAAAAACCTTCGTTAGTAACATTTTTGTTCTTTGTCCATGTGCAAGGTTTTTCATTATAACTGGTTGATGGATGAATGTCCTGATAAGTAGGTGTGCCCCCTTGTGTGATAAGGTCTCTTTCGATGTTGAGCACCTTGGGAATCAATTGGTCATATGTGGTGATGCATATCATTTTTAGATGGAAGGACAAGGTTCCTTTGAGATTAGTGATGATAGTACAATTTTTTTGTTCTTCTAGCATAGTCCACTTGCTTCTATTGTCCTTGGATCACCATCATTGTAAGAATGATGCAAATGCTTCCTCCTTGGCTTGTTTGAGAGCTGATAGTTCTTCTAGAATTATGTCCATGCCTATGTTGAATGAATAGTTCTGTATGAACATGTCCACAATTTCCTGGAACTTTTTGATTCTGGGAGGAAGATGAGAGAACCATTCCATTGTTGGTCCAACCAAACTCAAAAATAATAGTTGCATTAGATAAGTGTCATTGTATGCAACTTCTATACAGTCAACATGAAATTCCCTGATGTGATCTTCAGGGTTACTAGTCCCATGATATTTGTCAAATTTAGGTATCTCGAACCCTTTTGGGAATGGAACCATCACAATGCTTCTATCGAAAGGATAAGGGAACAAATTCCATTGGGGTTTTATTTCTTTTCCAAATTGTAGGTCTAGCACTTGTTGTGAGAGAAATTTGATTTGTGCGAACACATCGTTTTGCGGATCGAGTGGTGGGATGAATGGGTTTTGAGGGGGTTTGATTGTTTGAGTGGTGGGTGGATTGCTTTGTGTGTTTGTGGGAGGTGGTTGAAATCTTTTTTGTGTGAAAAACACTTGTTGATATGCCTGCAATTGCTGTTGTGCCAACAACGCTTGTTGTTGGTCTTGTTGCTGTTGTGCCAACAATGATTGTTGTTGGGCTAGTTACTGAGGTGCTTCTTTTTGCGCTTGGTATTGCTGCAAAGATTGTTGATAGGCTTGTTGTTGAAATTATTGTTGTTGTCCTTGGTATTGTGCTTGCATTTTAGCTTGTTGGGCTTGATACTGAGCTTGTGCCTGAGCTTGAGCTTGTTGGGAAGCCTGAGCGGCTTGTGAAACTTGTGCGGCTTGTGTAGCTTGTGTGGTTTGTGTTGCTTGGGTAGCTTGTTGTTAGAATAAAGCCCGAGCTTGCACTTGAGCATTTTATTGTGCTTGTTGTGTGGCTTATTGTGCCTGTGCTTGTTGAGAAGCTTGTTGTGCATCTTGCGTGGCTTGATGAGCTTGAAATTGTTGGAATGCTTTCTGATAGGCTTGTTGGGTAGCTTGAAGTGTGATACTATATTGATTTTCCATGTTTGGTTTCAGTGGTGGAGGTGGAGGATTTGGAATGGTGTGGGACTTTTTGATGATATTTTATTGAGGTGGTTGTTTGAGTGTCATTGGATTGATGATAGGGGGTTGTGTGATAGATGGTGCAGTTGTTATGCTAGGTCCTTGGGAGACCACATTTATAGATGGTGCAGTGATTGATTGTGTTGTTTGGATTGGTTCCACCTGGTGTTGTGATATTGGTGGCATGATCAGAGGATTTGGTATGTTGATTTGATTCATGGCTGGAGGATTTCTTTGATTTGGTTGATTGAGGATGGGTAAAGGGGGTTGCCCTAAATCGAGGATTGGTGTGGATGTTAATGGTAGAGGGGGAAATGATGGGAAGATGGGTGGTGTGTTTTCTTGAGAAAGTGATGATGAGGGATCAAAAATTCCCCCTTGTCCAAATAATCCCCCTTGTCCTTGTGAAGTCATGGGGAGAGAGACTTGTGCGTCAAGAGAATATGTTGGTGATGCAACAAAAGTGGATGGACTGCTGGTTTCATGAAAGATGACTAGAACATATGGATGTTTTTGGTTTTGAGGAATGGTATTTGGTTGACCCAAGATGGTATTTGCATCAAAGTCATGGTTATTTACAAGGGGATGTGTTTGAAGAGCGTGAAGCAATGAACTTCCCTTGGTAACCATGGGTTGACTTGGAGCATGAGATAAGGTTGGTTGTGGGATGGGTTGAATGATATTTTGGAAGGAAGGTGTGAATGATATCAGTGGCATAAACTAAGAGGTTTCTCCACAATACTACTTATATCATAATCAGAAGGGAATTTAGCCCCTTCCTTTGCCAATTCTAACATGTATTATGAAGGATTAAGTCTCATCATTGTGTTGACAATTTTGTGATTTTCAGGATTTTGGACCATTTCCATGATTTTATCTTGAGTCATTCTTAGAACATTGTTGGTGATATCCTCCACTTGGAAACCTCCCTCTTGAATATCTTGTGGTAGTTGAGGAAGGTTGAGTGGGGGATTGCTAGATCCAATGAGGTTGATTTCAGGTGCAGTTTGACTCAAGTCACTTGAGGTGGATGTTTATTTTTTTGTTTCCATGTTCTTCTTGTGTTGAGACCTAGTTTGGACCAGAAAATAAGGATCAACTTTCAGGAATATGGGAGGTAAACCTCTAGCTCCTTAGGTTGGTCTAAACTTAAGGTACAAAAAATAAAATCTAAGATGTTAAGGATCAAAGGATGGTGATGAGATAATGAAAGATGGGTGATTGTGAATGATTGAACTCTTAAGAACCTTGGAGGGATACTAGACTTTAGGACTTTTGGATTTTTGATTTTGCAATTTGATTTGAATTTGATTTGGATTTGTATTAGGATTTTATTTGTATTTGATAATGAACTCATAAACTCCAAGAGGTTGGATGTTGTCTTGGAATAAACTTGTTCACAAGGTGATAATTTAACTGAGTGTATGAAGAAGGTTGCATCCACACACACTTAGTCAAACAAAATGATTTTGATTTGATTTAAAGGATTTTCCAAAAGTCTAGTATGAAGGATTTTTCCAAGATTCCAAGAGTTGTTTGTGAGATGGGTTTTGATTGATGTTTGAAGATGGATGAAGATGTTCATTTTGATCCTAAGTGAACTTAGAGAGACTTTTGCTTACAATACCTAGGTATTGAAGAATATGTTATACCTCTATGTGAGAAACTCAAAACGTTGAAAAAGACTTGGATTTTGACAATAATAGAGTGAATACAAATTTGGATTGTCCTTTGAAGCACGTTTGTAAAATTTATAGACTAATCTTTCTCTAACTTCATAAAGCATAGAATGACGTTTCTTGGGATTTCTTGGACTAAGACGTTTGTTTCGATTGATAGAATTTGGTTTTGGGACTTTCATCTTGCAGAAAATAATTTAAGAAAAAACATGTGTGGGGTTCAATTTGTCTTTTATCTTTGCTTAATGGATTATTTTTTACCACAAAACACTTTCTTGCTTAGCTTTTCAAATAAATGTCTATGTCTCAATTTATTTTCATCCCACAAGGTCCATTATGTGGAAATCAAGGAAATTAAGGAAATAGTTCCCTAATGTTGACTTTAGAGAGAGAAAATTGAGATATAAGCCCAAATATTTAGAAGCCTCTATGTACAAATCCCTAGGGACAAGTAGTACTACTTGGAATTTTCAAAGGTATTTTCCTCTTCTAAAGGGTTTGAAATTTGATGACTTTGTTAAATGTTTGTTTTCAAGATTTTGAATCCAAGCAATGTGTTTAACTAACTCAAAGATTGCACAATCCTAGGATCGAAAATAAAATATTTGTTGAAATCCCACTTGGATAAATCCAGTTGCGCTTATTCAGAGTGGATGATTAGAAGCTTGACCACACTGGATCCCCTCCATGACACTCACTTCTATGGGTCAGCCAAGCTTTAGTTCTCATGAATCTCCCATGATGAACTTTTCATCTCTACAAAGAATCAAAAATATGTGGGACAACTCTGGAGGTCCGACCTCCTCACGCCAACAAATATTGGGATTTTGGATTCTACACAAAGGTTCGTAGTAAGCGCATCTAGTTTAGGGGGTGCAATGATAAAATCCTTGTGAGAAATCTCCCAACCCTTAAAAAAAGGGCTTTACGAATCATAAAGACACTGGGGGAGAGTTATCATGCACCACTTCCCATTGTTTACAATTTTCATCGCAACCAAAAATTTATATAGTGGTTTGGAAGAGCTTGGCTTAGGCTCGTTACCACTTGGGTCATTCCCTTGGGGTGAGTACTTTTTCCCACCAAGACAGGCCCTCTAAAGGTAAACAAAAGCAATCAAGTGCATTTGTAGTTCGATCAATATTTGTTTGCATGAACAAAGAGAGAACACACATGATGCCCTTTCTCACACTAGCAAGCTTTATTCAATTTTAAGAGCCTAAATTTGAAATGTGAAGGCAATCTTTTAGACAACCTAATATCGCTAAAATTCTTTTGATTCTCAAGATCACCATGAAGCATGAGAGAAGTGCATACACATTTGAATGACATTATTTTGTAAAGAAGATTGCAAAACAAGACAAGCACAAATTCATTTTTTAGTCCTCAAAGCAATGATGGATTCTTTTTATAGCACCAAAATCAAGTGTTTAAAGTTGTTTTGTTCAATTTTTAAGACCCAAAATCAAATCTAGTGAGTTTCTAATGTTTTTTTTTAACCCTTTGTGTGTTCTTTTTAAATCCCAAATAAAATGTATTTGAGTCCTAAATTGAAAGATAACAAGATTTCCAAAGATTGGGTTATAAGTATCCCTAAAGTGTTAAAAACACTTATTACAATTGTGAAATAGTGTCATAAGAGACCCTCCCTTCGTTTCCTCTTTTCCTTCTTTGTCCCCTAACCTACAAAAGTTGATCAGCCTATAGAAAACAGGGCCACAAAATAGGTTAATGGTTAAGAGAAATCAAAAACATAAAGCACATGCCAAGATATATTTGAAAATTGACCTTTTACCCCAACTGAACGTTGCAATCCGCAAAGGCGTCGTTGTTTGGAGCTTCAACGTTGCTATGTGGAAATCAACCTCGCTTTGTGGAAAAATAGAAACCATGATTGCATTGCTATATTAACCAACATCACCCTTTGAGATTTAAATGATTTGGACCTTAGGAAAATCACTACAATGTCGCCCTTTAGTTACAGATGCAGTGTCGCTATATAGCAACGCTGAAGCGATTGCATCGCTATTTGACTTCTCAATGTTGTTGTGTCCTGGGAAAATTAGAAAAGTGAACAAATAGCGGAATTGACCAAAAAAATGTGTTAATTTTGAAATATTTTCCCTCCTTCTAGAGCCAAAATGTGAATGCTTTGCCTAGACCTACTCAAACATGGAAGAAAAAGAAAACATTAGTCCTTAAACAAGTGTAAACAAGCATTCCCTATGAAATTCATTCAAACACAAGAACATGAAATTAAAGCAAAATATCAAGTAATATACTAATGAAATCCTATTCTAATGCTCAAACCAGCATCCCATAGGGGAATTGGTGCTTCTTTGATGTGGAAAGAAGCCCTTTCCCAATTCCTTGATAAGCTTGATGATAGATGCGTGATTCTTGATGCAAAATTCCAATAACCTAGCTATGGATGATGAATTCTATGCTAACTTGGATGAAACTGTGGATGAAATTATGGATAATGAACTTGCATAAACTTGTGTATCCCAAATCAATAGAGAAGGCCTTTATTTATAATGAAGAAGGTTTGAAGAGTGAAGAATGAGATGGATGTGGGATTTAAAAGAGGACCAATGGCATTGTACCACTTGTCAACATGCTAATGAAGGAGAGTGGAGCATATTTTGAACAATGTGCATGTTTAATGCATGTAGGTGAAATTAGAATTTGAAGAGGTGACTTGTGTAAGAGGAGGTGTAAGAGGAATTAATTCCAAGTTGGCTCAAGGAGAGGACATGTAAGAGCCTTTAGTGCAAAGGTGGAGGACAAAAGTCCTTTGGAAGGGAAAAGTCAAGTGGATGGAATATTCCAATGAATATGCCATATTTGAATGAAAATAGGGTAATTTAAATCAAATAAATTGATTTACATGTGCAACTTGACCATGGTTGACTTACCCAAGGCTGGAGTTAAAAGCTAGAGGAATGGGGGATTAGTGTTAGGAGTTAATTAATTTAGGATTAACTAACTTAGATGAAATTAGTTTGATTGTGACATTTAATTTAAATATTTTGAGCTTATTTAAATCAAATGAGAGGATATTGGAACATTAGTAATTTAATTAAATAAAGTGATTTATTCAATAAAATGAAGAACATTAGGATTTAAATAAATAAAATTGATTTATTTAATTAAATGAAGAGCATTAATTAAATAATGTTAATTTATTTAAGTAAATGAAGAACATTAGGATTTAGTTAAATAAAGTTGATTTATTTAATTAAAGAATATGATGAAATAATTTGATAAAGTAAATTATTTGATTTTAGGAGGAATTAAATTAATTAAATAAAGATTATTCAATTAATTAGTTAGTGTAGAAATGATTAAGGAAGAATTGGTATTAGTGAATCAAAATCAAGTGCATGATGTCGATCAAGATATTTTGAGTGTCTACACATTTCATTTAGTTCATATTCTTGGCACTGAGCCATATCTTTTTGCATTTTGGAGAGAAGCCATATATTTTTGTACTTCGGTTGTGAGCCTTTCAAGGACAATGTGTCTTGGCAGTGTGCCCTATAATATTTTATGACTGGTTATAACATATTGTGAGTTAATCCTCACCGTGGTTTTTCCCATTTTGGGTTTTCCACATAAAACTCTTGGTGTCTATGTGTTGTGCGATGTTATGATCCCTTCCATGGTTTTACTTATAGTTGCAACTAGATGTGTTTTAATAATTGAATGGTTAGCAATCAAATGGTTTAGTAGAATACTGATTCCCCACCCCCCCTGTCAGTATTTTGTGTTCAACAACAAGCTGATCACACAACCTTTTTCCTCTCACGAGCTTGGTGATCTTGATTTATGCATCATATTTCATGAATTTTGTGATCCACTCAACTGTTTTCTCATTGATATCCCTACTCAAGATGAATTCCTTGATAGTATATGTAGACACAAAAAATTGTCCTAGGCCTACAACTTTATTAAATTCCCTTTTCATCCTTGATAATTAAATAATCTTAGTTATTTAATTATTGTTTAATGTCATAAAGTCTTCTATTAATTAAATAATTTTAATTATTTAATTAATTCATTTCTATCTTTCTATTTCCTCTTTTGATTAATTAAATAAATTGATATTTGTATAATTATGTCTCTAATGTCCTTGTCTTCTATAATTAAATAAATTTATATTTATTTAATTAATTACCGTTTTCTACTATAACTAAATAATTATGTCAATTATTTAATTATTCATTTTAGTTTTTCTACCATAAATTAATTAAGTTTTATTTAATTAATGACTTGCCTTTTTCTCCCACTTTTTGAATTAATTTGCTATTTAATAAAAAATATAACTTACCTTTTTCATCTAAGATTTAAATAATGTTTCCATTATTTAAGTCTCCCCTTTCCTTTTCGAATTAAATGATTCTTTAGAATTATTTAGTTCCTCTATTAGTTTTATTCTTATCCCACCTTGTCTCATTTAATTTCAATCATTGATTGAAATTAAAAGAATATAATCTTGGACATCTATTCAAATTTGTCTTTTCTATAAAAGATGCCAACCATTATCATTTCAACATCTTATGAAATCTAGAATTTATGCTTAAGAGACAAGAATTTTTGGATATTTTGTTGTCATAACATAAGGCTATTGTTTCCCATTTATAATCTGAGGGCATCAATCACGTTCTAGCAAAATGGAGAAGGGTAATAGAGGTCCATAAATGGAGGCATGAAGTCTTTAGTGATGGTGTTGCATTATTTCATGTTTTGGTGCTTTCTTTGTTCTTTATTACTTGATTAGGGTCTTAAGGTTTATGTTTAATTATTTACATTTTGAATCCTGATCTTTTTCCTTGATTACATTGGTGAACCTAACGTGAAAGGACAAATTTTGTAGATTTTTGTTTGAATTTTTTTAGTTTTGTAGGTTACAAGTATGAAATGATGCAACTGACCTTGACAGTGAGCAAAAATCATGCTATCGTGTGATGCAACTGCTTCAGAGTAGGGAACCTTTTGAACTTGATTGATTTATTGGGTTTTCTATTCATTTTACATTCTCTAGTTTTAGTTTTCACAGTCTAACCCCCTAATCATATCATATTATTCTCTTGTGTGCTTGGATTTGGTTAGATTTTTCATCTTTTGTAGGTTTAGTATGGTTCGCCACAAGTGATTAGGGATTTAATGCAATTGCTAGAAACTTTACCGCATCCAAAAAATGTAGTCGCTATTCCGAACGACGTAGTCGCTATTTCTTGCAACACAACTGTGAGCCACAACTATGGTTTCCAGAGCCGCAACTGTTGGTAGTGACATTGTTTCATGCCAAAAATGTCAAAGGTGTGTCAGTACTTCAAGGTCATGTTCATGATGTTGGTACTTCAATGTCATGCCCTTGTTCATGCTTTTTTTTAGGTATCTCATGGTGTCTCAAGTTGGATTGGTGTTGAAGGACAAGGGTGATTGTTACAAATGTTAAGGCTTGTCCAAAAGTCATTTGAGTATGGTTGCAAGGTAGTGATCATCATTAGATTGATGCAAAAGTAGTATTTCATTTCAAGATGAAAAGGGTATTTGATTGATCATTCAAAGGTTTAGGTTTATTGATCATTGAAGGTTTGATAAACACCTTAAGACCTAAGGTTTATCCATTGTGAGGATCTTCAAAGGAAATTTTACTTTTTGTTATGTTTTAAAGTTGAGTATTACTTCACAAAGTGACATTGAGGCTTATAGACAACATATGAAATTGGTGGAAATCTTAGATTAAGGTTTGATTCAAGCATTACTATCAAAGGTTCATGTTTCTTTTAAACCACCTAAAAGGAGGACAAAGGATATAATTCATTTTGTAACTTGGCGGGTCTTGATAATCAATGGCTCTTATTTAAACTACAAAAAGGTTTATCCTTGAGTGTGTTACTTTGACAAGATAAAAAACATCAGTGTCAGTGGTTGAGTTAGTTTTAAAATTGTTTGATACAATGAAGAAAAGTTGAGAGGGTTCCTTGCTAACATTTTTGTGACAAGTTTTTTTGGGAAAAAGTTTGTGATATCACGTCTTAAAAAGATATCATAGTTGAGTAATTTCATGATGTGATCGATGGTCTGAGGGTTGTTGCTAATGCATTTTATGTGCCAAGAAAAAGATATGAAAGCGATATATTTGTTTTTTGATTCAATCCAGTGATTGTGTGAGTTTTGGTAGTATGCATAAGAGATTGTGATACTATTCTTGATATCAATATTATGCATAGAGAAGCAAATTTGAAGAATAGTGTGTAAGAAGGATATATGTCAATAAGGTTGCATTCTTGAAAATGTGTCTTTGCACAGTTTGGTGTTTTTTGTCAAAGGTATAAAGATGGAGTTTTTGAGTGATCACATTTCTTTCATGTGTAACCTCTTCTCTGCATAGTCCTATGTGTTTTGAGAATGAACGAAAATACTTTTGAATTAGAGTCCAGAACAGTGTGTGATGCTTTGAACAAGGAAGTGATTTATGAGTTGTTTGTTTGAGTGAAGTTTGTGATAGTGCAATGAGCTTTAGAGAAACAAAGTAACCCTTTGTATTTTACTCTTTATCTTGATTGTTTACTAGTTTTCCAATGAGACTATTGTTTTTTCCAGTGAGGCATATTTTTGTAGCCAGTGAGGCACAAATAGTAACCAATGAGGCTTTGTAATCAGTGGATTTTGATTAAGCCAGTGAGGCATTTTACCGAGTGGTTTTTTATCCCTATGAGGGTTTTCCACTCATGAAAAATATTGTGTTATGATTCCTTTGTGTTCCATGTGATAATTATGTTTCATGAAATTTGGTCTTGCTGCTTCCTTTATCTACTTTGCAAAATTTGAGTTTTCATGTTGTTTAAGGATATGATATTGGCTATCACATTTGGTTACACTCTTGAAATTGAACATTCAACATTACAAAGATATTATGTGTTTTGAAAAACCATTGAATTGAAGTTGATTATTGAAATGCTGATTCACCCCCCCTCTCGATGTTTCCCATACTCCAATAGCAACTGCCTATTTATTTTAAATTTAGGGTTTCATTCAAAATTTCCAATTTTTTTCTTTTACATTCAATAGAGTAGGGGTTTTTTTCTATTACTAATGTTTGATCTGTAGCATGTGGCATTGAGCTTGGAGGGAGTTCTAAAACTATTTCTTTCGAAACAAAACTATTTCTTTTGAAACAAAATTTTGTTGCCCTATCTTTTGATTACTTAGTTTAGAATCATCTTGCTTGTGTGTTACAAATCTTCACTTATAATGATAAAATGAACCATGATTTGCATATATCACTCATTCAAGCTTAAATGTACAATAATATGCAAATATCACTCATAAGGATAAAATGAACAACAATCTACATATGTCACTCATCCAGGCTTAGAATTTGCAAAAAATTACATATATCACTCATTGGGATTAAAAAGATTTTGCATCATACACTCATTTGGGATAAAAAAAACCAAAAAA
The DNA here is from genome assembly GCA_007258455.2 of Sequoia sempervirens. Classification (NCBI taxonomy): domain Eukaryota; kingdom Viridiplantae; phylum Streptophyta; class Pinopsida; order Cupressales; family Cupressaceae; genus Sequoia; species Sequoia sempervirens. Next base: position 123,497 of record VDFB02228009.1, read on the forward strand.
TTGCATTAGCATGTATTCTCACATTTTATCTTGGGGATAAAAAGAATCATTGTTTTACTATCTTGTGGTTGTGTCTTTTTTACGAGGTGTGTATGCTCTTCCCTTGCACCTAGTGTGATCTTGGGAATCAAAAAAACCTCTTGGAATTTGCACTCTCACATCAAAAAATTGATTTTGAGGCTAAAACAAACACCATCCTAGTGTAAGGAAAACACATTATGCTCTATCCTCACACTTAGTATGATCTGATAGATTCAAAGGTGTTGTGTTTTTCTTGCTATTGTTTACCCTTAGAGGGGCCTGCCTAAGAGACACATTCGAAAGGAGAACTCGAAGGTGACTCCAACCGATTTTTCCCTCCGGCCGGTATATAAATGGATAAGACTAAACTATCAAGTCCTCATGGTATGTAGGCCTGAGCCGTATAGTGTCATTCAGAATGGGGTACTACCGTAAAGCGTATAAGAGCCCCTACTAGGAGTGATTAAAGCCTTAAGTGGCTTGTTAGATGCTCACAAGGTGCCATGTCCCTGAGTAGTGAATAATATCCCAACTAGTTAGAATCCACCCTTATGATTGAGTTTTGGTGATATTCTTAGTGTAGGGGTGTAGCATCACACCCATAATAATTTTATGCCCAACATTTGGCTCTCTTCAATGAGATGGAAATCCTTGTCTTGCATAAGTTAATTTCTTTTTGATACACTGTCACAGGAAAATGGTGATACATAACCTAAAAGGGTGTCCCTCCCTTGCATTGAAGGAGATTCCTAGAGTGGGTTTAAGAGTGTCGCCATTGGCCATTTCCTTTTGGGATAAACAAGAGTTTTTTATGGGTGATATTGTTTTCATTATGTGCTATACCCATGGAAATCAAGGTGACTAACCTCAAGAACACACACATTGTGAACATACTTTTGGCCATTTTTAGACCAGCCCAAGTGTTTTTAGTCTGTATTAAGATTGTTTGTCGTGTTTGCAAGCAAAAATTTCAATTAAATAACACAAAATTCCCTTCAAAACTGTCAAAAATCAAGCTTATCCTCTGTTAATCACAACTGCAAAAAATAGTAAAACCATAATTGACAAATGATGAACTGCAACCAATAAATTAAATCACAAATGACATTTTTTGCACCGCATCTGATAAATTGAACTGCAACTGAACCTTAAAACAATGCATTTGTAGAAAACTAGTGAACCACAATTGCCTGTTTAAAAATTTTATAGGGAAAACTTGTTGATTCCATTTTCTAATAAATTCCTGACGATAACTACAGTTCATACCAAAGACTTTCTCACCTCATTTCTACCATTCCATCACATTCATTTAGCTTACCATCACATTTTAGACAATCTTTAGGGTATCCGCCTTGTTGGTGAGAATAAATGTCTTGTACCTAGCTAATTCACTCACTAGGTAATTAGGGGACATATTCACATGTTAAGTTTACTTAGGATATAAGATTCTTTCTAGAAGTCTTAGTCAGCTTTTCTAGAACTTATCTTATCTAGCTAGTATTGCATGATTCCTAGGTAGTTAGTTGTCTCATGTCATAGGATTTAGACACTTTTCATGATCTTGTCTAATCCTATCTCTCAACCTTTCCTTTATAAGCAAGTCATCTCATGTACATTTGCATATTCTTGCCATTCTCTCTCTTGTGGAAGTTGTTTTGTTCTAGCAATTGTTCCCGAGGGTGTTGGGGAGTCACCATTTACTTCCACATGGTATCAGAGCTCTAGGTGTTGCAGATTCCTTTCCAGATCTGAGGGTATTGTGTTGGCTAGAAGATTTTTTGCTGGGTGTAGATTGGTGTTTCAAGGACCTCATAGTTGAGATTAGGTGGCTGCGCAGACGAATTTTGATTGTAAATTCATCAATTTTGGGTAAAGTTGTTTTTGAAGCAAATTATTTTTTGCTGGAACAACTTACCAAGCAGTACTTTTTTTCCAATTTTGCAAAAATAAAAAAAATTCAAAAATATTTTTACTGCGGTATTTTCTAAAAAATTGGGGAAAATTTGTTATTTTATCCAACAAAAATTCTCTACAATTTTTTGTATAGTTGGGGGCAAAAATATTTGTGGGGTTTATTAAATTTTGCAGTTGGCATATTGGCATATTCTTTGTCACCTACATCATCCCTATGCAGGTGTACATCGGTATTTAAATCGGTGTTGTCTAGTGTACTCTATTCCATCGGCATAAGCAATACCTATCATTCATCCACTGCATCGATCGATTTGGTCGGCCCACTTGGTCGACCTATGTACTTCTGCTTGGCTATCAAAAGGTTTACTGGCAGTTTTTAATGAGTTATTGTCATTTAATCAATGATCCCATCACTGTTGTAGATGTAGATCCACTGTCATCTCACCATTCTCTGGAACCCATCCACTCCCTCCGATACTCCAATCCAAATTGTCATCAAATTTGCACTAAGAAACCCTTATTTACCTATGCCATCCAAATCCAATCAGAGGTTTGAGGGATCTCTCAGTGTCCTTCATATTCATAGAATATTTTGTTAGTGGTCAAAGAATTTAATCCTGCACAGTCCGCACATCTTCCAGGCTGGGTTTGTCAGATCATATGGTGCATTTAGCATGGTTCACTGGTCAAAGGTTAATCAGGGGTATAATTTGTAGTTTATTATTTTCAATTTATATATATATATATATATTTGTTTGCTTTAAACATTATTAAAAATTTTGACCTTATATTGTTGAAAATACGACGGGCTCTATGCATAGTAGACGGGTTTGTTTTTTATTTTTTCCATGTGATGTGGGAAGGGTCATATGACCGACCAAATTGTAGCCCCCAAGTGTGCAAATTTTGTGCCAGATTAGCCTTTTGAATTCTGTATTTGCCCCTCGAGTGCCTTTTTACGAGCCTTTTTTTCATTTTTTCATAACTTTTGCAAACAGAGGCAAAAATTTTCAAACAAAATATCATCAGAAAGCTGGAAGTTCAAATTTTTTAGTAGTGTAAGTATTTTTTAGAAATTTTGTTGTTTTGTGCCATTTTTTCCAAGTTGAAACCGAATCATCATTTTTTGCCTTCGAGCTCATCTTTTTGCTTCGGACTCTGATTTTCCCCAAATTTGTGGCATCAGGAAGGTATTCAAGAGCACTTCAGATCTACTCATGCACTTTTTGTAGATTTGTTTCTAGATTTTCATATTTTCGATTTGTAGTTGATTTCATAGTTTGGGATACATTGTTTTAAATTTGTAAAAGAAGCGTAAATTTGTTTTGGACAAAGGTGTTGATTTCTTGTATTGTGAAGGGAATTTGCTATTCCTCTATTGTAATATCTGATTGTATCATGGATTTTCCAAAAGTGGTGTCTCTAACTCCATATAACTATCATGAGTGGAGATCACAAATGGACTTATTATTGTTAAAATTGACATTGCAAAGGATCACATTTGGTCAAGATCCAGAACCTGCAGGAGCTAAAGAGAGAAGAAAATGGCTTGATAGAAGGGATGGAGCTCTTGGTACCTTCTTTTGTCCATTTCTTCATATCTTATATATCATGTTGCATCTTGCACACATCCTAATAGAGTTTGGACTACTTTAGAGAGTCTCTTTGGTAAGCCATATAAGATGAGGAAATTTAAGTTGGAGAATGAACTAATGAGTCTTAATCCATTAAATTTTGACAATATCCAAGACTTCTTCTCTAAGCTCAATTCTCTTAGATTATAGTTATCTGATTGTGGGGTCACTAAAGAGGATGAAAAACTGATTCTTTCTATTATTCCTAAGCTTGGTCTTGATTATTCATTGTTTGTTTCTATATTCTATGCTACAATGGATTCCCTTGGAAATGCATACAAAATGCCTTCTCTTGATGAATTTGCAGCTCAGATCACAAGGGAACAAGAAAATTTGGTTCACATGGGCACATTTAAGTCTTCTACATCTCATGTTCTTCTTGCAAAGGATACAAAGGCTTCAAGTGGCAAAGGTAATAAGCAGAATAAGGCTCCCAAGTCTAATGAGCAAGGTAGAGATTCTCCTTCACACAGTACTCCCGAGTCCACACCCTCTTCCAAAGAGGAATCATTTAAAAAGAAGAAGTTTAAATGTGCATATTGTAAAATTCTAGGACATGATGAGCATAGATGTTATGATAAGAAGATTGATGAATTCACATACCTTCTTCAAAAGAATAACATTTAGCTTCCCTCATCAGTGTCTTCTACTTCTTCTTCAACATCTCAATCGGTAACACCATCATCATCATCGTAGTCAGAGAATACAACATCTACATTTGGGCTATATAAGATGAAAGGAAAAGCACTCTTGGCCTCTACAAGTCCTGAATCACATAGATGGCTTCTTGATTCAGGGGCATCTCATCATATGGCATCTTCTATGGATATGTTCTCTTCTTTTTAGCCTTGTAATTCACCTCATATATTGATGGGTAACAATATATATATGAAGGTAAGTGGGAAGGGTTTTATTGACATGGGGGAAGGGACCTTCAATGATTTTCTTTGTGTTCCTTCTTTGTCCACTAATCTCCTTTCCATTTATCAAATTACTCATGGGGGTCAAGGTAAAATAGTTGAGTTCACTCCTGATAGGGTGAACATAAGGGACTTGGAGAGTAGGGATATTGTTGCTATTATGATGGTTGATCATTCATCTCGTGTGTATTCCTTTTCACATTTTGCTTCAAAAGTTGATAATGTTCCTTTGACTGCATCACACACTCCATTGAGTGTGAACCATGATAGTGAGGAGAAGTTTGGTCATCTACACCTTGGTATTCTAGAGACTAGTGCTAAGCTTCCTACTCCTCCACCTCTTGCTTCTTTAGCAATCAATGCTTCTATTCAGTAGGATGATCATAGTTTTTCAGATCTCGTTGTGTGGGATGAGTATTTGATAGGTTTCTATAGCTTGTTCATGGAGTCTCAAACTACAGATTTGGAGGACACACTTGATGGAGTTTCTCTCCTATTTGATGACAGTTTTAGCACAATTGTTCCACTATCTACTTTGTCTTTGGATATTGACATTCATGAGTCTCCTCCTTCACTTGATTTTCCATGTTTCTTGGTTGAGTTTGACTGTGCTTATGTTGTGACTTATTCAAGCTTGGAGGCTCCTCGTCAGTTTTTAGAGGCATACATGAGCATTCATTCTTCCTCCTTTTATTTGGACATGGAGTGGCTTCTTCATCAGCTTATGAACTTGTTTCTTCCTAAGGGGAGATGTGTTGCTTGTAGATATTGGATCATCTTTTTTTTTAGGCATTCTTCATCAACATTGGAGCTTCTTCATCATGGGGGGATATCTTATCTCTCTATTACCCTCTTATGGGGGGGTAATTGATTGTGTATACATGATGGATGTAGTCCTTGGGGGGTATCATTGAGTCCTCCATACATCATGTTTGTTTTGTTTTCTTTCGTTTTCTCTCTTTTGGAGAGGAGTTTTTCCCATAGGGTTTTCTCCTTTTCTTTTCTTGTGAGAGATTGATTGCATCATTTCCATTTGCATTGTAAATGGGTACCTAACATGGCCTTGTAGTTGGGACCCATCCTTGCATAGTTTGCATAATAATCTTCTCCCTAAGTTGCACTTAAGGGGGGGTGTTGGTGTGAATAAATGTCTTGTACCTAGCTAATTCACTCACTAGGTAATTAGGGGACATATTCACATGTTAAGTTTACTTAGGATATAAGATTCTTTCTAGAAGTCTCAATTGGATTTTCTAGAACTTATCTTATCTAGCTAGTATTGCTTGATTCCTATTATTCAACCCAGAAGTCCAACCACAATGACCCCTTACACCTTGAAGTCTTCGTCCATAAACACAAAGTAAGACAAGTCTTAATAGACGGTGAAGTAGGATTGAATATTTGCACCCTAAAATTGGTTAAGGAATTGGGTGTCTCTAAAGCATGTGTAGACATGACAAAGAGAATTGTTATCAAAGCCTATGATGATGAAGAATGCTCTTCTAAGGGTGTTATAACTATGCCAATCAAAGTTGGATCTACAACGATGGACACCAAATTCCAAGTCTTGGACTTGGATCTTCCATATAACCTCCTCCTTGGCCTACCATGGATCCACACCATGAAGGCCATATCTTCTACCTACCACCAGTGCCTCAAATTCTCATACAATGACATTGAAATTACAATAGCTGGTGACCTTGACCCATTTCAATATTGTAGTAACCTAAGAGGGATCATCAAACAACAAGTTCCCGTCAACCAAGAGGCCTCTTCATCTTCCTCATCTCACTACATTGACCCTTCCACCCTATCCAAAGCATCCACCTCCAAGGCTCTGCTTTCTAATTGCAAAATTGAGGTCCAAGATAAGGGGTGTGGTCAATATCACTTGAAGACATCTTATTGTGTCATAAAACTCACATTTCCTAAGATATATGGAAAACCATTAACCGACAACAGATAATGTAAGGTCACTATTCATATCCCTCATCCAACCACTTTTACAAAATGGGGGAGCTAAGCAAAGAAGCTATCAATGAAGAAGATGTGACCTCATGGATATATATATAAGAAGAAGAAGTCATTGCACCCAAACAAATACCTATTGAACAAAATGGAAAAGGTTTCAAAATTATACATGACAAAGGCTATGATGGACATAGTGGGCTTGAATTGAATAAAAGTGGGATGAATGAACCTTTGTCATTGTCTAAGTGACCAAAAGGCTTGGGGATATTGTTTAAACCCATTAAGATTGGCGCTCCTAGTACCAAGGTACTTTTGACTGAGGAAGTAAGTGCTTCTAAGAATATTGAGACATCTCCAACACCTAAAACCTCTGAACCATTTGAAATATGTGACAATGACTATATTGAAACCAACTCTAATGAATATGAATGAGACTCCCTTGTCTCTAGTGAATATGATATAGTCGAGATGCTTGTCGAACTTGACCTATCAGACACTATGACCAAAGATCCTGACAATACATTTGTCTTTACCTTTTCTGATTTAAACCTTGACACTTCCAATGATGGCATGCCCTTACTCTACCCCCAATTGATTGTTTGGGATTGACAAGGACCACCCATCGTAGACATATTTGAGAATGATTAAGCCATCACTGAGTTCACGTGATTATGAGAAGGAATTCCCAGTGGAGATCACAAAGTTGGATTTACCATTAACTTGGATCACACAACCTACTTTTGGGAGTTTTTCCACCCCTCTAGTCACAAAAAATAAAAATGATAAAACAAAAAATGATGGGTCTCTAGGTGAAAACCACAAGGCACCTTTAGACCAAGAAAAATTATAAAGAAAGGATGTATCTGAGGGTGAAAATTTCTGAGGTACTCAAGGATGAAGGGTTGGACATTCTCCCCCTTAACCAAGAGAAGTCCCTAGAATGCTTATCAAGCAATCTATAGAAGTCAACATTGGCACAGATGAAAATCCCAAGGTTAACCACTTTGCAATGTCACTGACATAATTTGAGCAACCTGAGTTCTGTGCTTTCTTTACATAACAATAGATTAACTTCGCCTAGTATTATTCCAACATGCTTGGGCTTGATCATGATTTGGTATTGCACCATTTACCACTTTTTGTTGATGTGAACAATATATTAATTTGCTTGGTCTTATTCTGACATGCTTGGGCTTGATCCTAAGTTGGTATTGCACCATTTGCCACTATTTTTTGATGCAAAACCTGTCAAACAAAAGCTCTAAAAGATGCACCCACAAATTGCTTTAGTAGTTAAGGCTGAGTTATAAAAGTTATTAGAGGTTGTTTTTATCAGGTCAATTGATTATACAAAGTGGATATCTAACCTTGTGCTAGTGACAAAACCAATAGGCGGGATCCGTATTTGTACCAACTTTTGAGATTTGAATAAAGGTTGTCTGAAGGATGACTTTCCTTTGTCAAACATTGGCATAATTGTGGACCTGAAAAATTGGCTATGATATGTTGTCCCTCATGGATGGCTTCTCAGGGTATAACCAAATCAAAATAGCACCCAAAGATTAACATAAAATGACCTTTATGTCTCCATGGGGAGCGTATTGTTGGAATGCCATGCCATTTGGGCTGAAAAATGTTGGGGCCACGTACTAACGTGCCATGACAATAAATTTTCATGACCTCATGCATACCCTTATGGAATACTATGTGGATGACTTGATAGAAAAATAATTGACGCGAGGTGACCATTTGCGAGTCCTAGATTTTTTTTTTAGAAGGTTGGAAGAGTACAAAGTGAGATTGAATCCCAAGAAGTGTGTATTTGGAGTGATGTAAAGAAAGCTCCTAGGCTATATTATTTCCAGACGAGGCATTGAAGTCGACCTAACCAAAATCAAAGCTATAATAGACATGCCTTTGCCTACAAACATAAGTCAACTGCACACATTGCAAGGAAGACTCTAGTCTATTAGAATATTTATAGCACAATTGGCCAACAAAATACATCCATTCCAACACTTGCTCAGAAAAGGTGTACCATTTGTATGGACAAATAAGTGTCAAGAGGCCTTCCAATAGATTAAAGATTATTTACCAGCACCACTAGTTCTAATGCCACCTATCAATGTGATATCTCTCATCTTATACATATTAACAATATCAACACTAGGGGCATTATTTGCTCAAAATGATGATGAAGTCCATGAAAGAGAAATATATTATATCAGTCGTACCTTGCTCGATTATGAACTGAATTAGAGTCTTATAGAATGTTCTTATCTTGTGGTAGTCTTTACTACTCAACGACTTAGGCACTACATGTTGAATCACCAAACAAAGTTTGTCACCAAGATAGACCCACTGGAATACCTTCTCAGCAAAGCAACCTTGATAGGTTGACTAGCTAAATGGGTCATAATACTTAGTGAGTAAGAAATTCAGTATGTTGAGAGGAAAGCCATAAAGGGACAAGTCATTGTTGATCAACTTGTAGATGCACCGACCAAAGATAATCCATTATTCTTTGATTTTCTAGATGAGTCTATATTTACTTTAGACACCCCAACAATATGAAAATTATATTTTGATGGGCCTCACACAAATCATGGCTCAAGAGTAGGAATATTATTTTTATCACCCCTCAAGGTGATACCATACCCAAATCATTTAGAATTTCCTTCTCATGTACCAACAATATAGAAAAATATGAGGCTCTTCTCACAGGACTTCGCATGGTAATCAAATGGAAAATCAAGAGCCTTCAAGTGTATGGTGATTCTCAACTAGTAATCTATCAAGTCAATGATGATTATGACACTAAAGGACAAAAATATTACTCCATAGAAACACATGGTGGACAGTTTTAGATTATACTTTGACAACATCACTTTTTATTAGGTTCCTCGCATCTAGAAAAAAGTAGCATATGCCATGGAAACCATTGGGTCTCTCTTGGATATTCTAAACAATGTTCCTCAATTTGAGTTTCTGGTAGAGCAATTGTTGATCCCTACCTTTGACATCCCTGAGTCTGAGATGGTCTATGAACTTGTTGGTCCTAACTCACCATGGTACTAGGAAATTTATGACTACCTCCATGACCACATCATTTCCCTTGACCTATTTGGAAACCAACACAATACCTTCATCCACAAGGCCTCTAAATATGCCATCACCAGCGATACCCTTTACAGATGAGCCCTTGATAATACTCTCTTGCAATGTCTCAATACCAACGAAGTACAAACAACCTCAACCATGAAGTGCATGAAGGTATATGTGGAGCCCATTCTAGTGGTCCAACCATAGCTAAGAAAATCATGAGAGAAGGGTACTATTGGCCGATAATGGAATGAGATTCATACTTCTTTGTCAAGAAATGTTGGCAATGCCAGATTCATGGGGAATTGATACATGCACCAACACAAGAGTTGCATCCAATAACATCACCATGGCCCTTCGCCCAATGGGGACTCGACCTAATAGGTAAAATCCATCCCACTTCTACTAATGCCACAAATTTTTCATCACCACGATTGAGTACTTCACCAAGTGGATTGAAGCGATTCCCATGACATATATCACTGGAAAATAAATCTCAAAATTCATTCTCAATTACATCATTTGTTGGTATGGTGTCCCTCAATTGATCATTACTAATAACAGTCGCCCATTCAAGAACCAAGATGTCTGCCAACTCTATGAAAAGTTCCATATCGACCACCATTTCTCCACTCCATATTATCCACAAGGTAACAACCAAGCCTAGGCATGCAACAAAACTATTATCAAAACCCTTATAAGACTGTCAATGATGTTGGTTGTGACTAGCATCTTCAACTTAATATCACCTTATGGGCATACCACACCAGTATCCACACCCCTACAGGCACCACTCCATACTCACTTCTCTTTGGTTCTAAGGCCATATTACCTATTGAGGTCGAATTTCCTTCCTTGAGAGTCTCCATGCAAGGGAAAATCAATGATGAAGAATATCGTGTATCAAGGCTGCATGAGTTGGAACTTCTAGATGAGCAGAGAAAAAATACATTGGTTCATCTGCAGGCTTATTAGAATCATCTTCGTCGCAACTATAATAAGAAAGTATTGAATCGACACTTTAACATTGGTGACTTGGTGTTAATGGAGAATTCAAAGAATCAGACAGAGTGAGAAAAACCAACAAAATTTGAGCCTAATTGGTCAAGTCCCTATATTGTCATGACAACCTTTGGATTAGGAGAATATTAGCTTTCAACTCATGAAGGGGAACCCTTGTTAGAACCTATCAACAATTTTCACTTGCGCAAATTCTATACCTAGCTTCAGAGAGATTTTATCAAAAATCCTAGAAAAATACAAAAAAATAAAAATAAAAATCATTACCTTGATGAAAACCTAGCAAACAGGTGTCTTGGTGACACCAAAAAAAATTTAAAAATCATGAAAATAGTAAAGAGAAAATAATTCATCCAATAGTGAAAACCACTTCGGTAGTGCTTTGGATAAGTACCATGGTGAAAACCTAGCAAATAGGCGCCATGTGTAGTCAATCTTCGCTCCCTCATCTATCATCATTCCATTTGGCTTTCCACTTCACCCATAATACATTCATACTTCACCTTTTCCTCATCATCCATAATAATTCTTGGTTGTCCTTTCCACAACTTGGAACGATTGACATTATGTGTTTTTCATACCCAACCTTCATACATTGGCATTCATCCATCTAACCCCTAATAAATTGGTCTTATACCTGACTGGGGGAAAATACTTGACCTACATCTTTACTAGATCCTACACTTGCTATTAGAGATCACTATATCAAAAAAGACAAAAAATCATAAAATGACAAAAAGAAAAAAAACATAAAATGACAAAAAAACAAAAAAAATCAAATATTCCTAAACAAACCAAAAAAATTCAAAACATGTCAATAAACAAATAACATCTAAATAAATGACAAAAATCAATCGATGAGTCCCCAAGGCCATTTAGGTCAGTCCTTTAGGGTTTATCGAGTCAATCACAATAAATTAGACATAGTCAATTAAGACACAAACAGTCATCAAAGCTTCAAACACAAGTCATGAATCAAAAAGACAAGCAAGCCAACTAGTCTTTGAGTCAAATCAGTCAAACCTTGGTCAACCATCAAACCAATATTAAGACAATCAAAACTATGCCTTATGCGGGATGTGTCCTTCTTGAAACTAGACATAGTAATTCATCAAACTTGTCATTCTCCTTATACAGGTAGTTACATGATTGAAACCATACTTGATGTCTTATACGACATATTTCTACTCCTGAAACCAAGCACTGCCAAACAATCAACCCATGACTCACCCAATCAAACATCGACAAACAATTCTTGGCAAACACTTTGAATGGGTGTTGACTTTTTTGGACTATTTTGTCTTATCTTTTCGACTTGTCTTTTGGATCATGTTACTAGCTACCTCAAAGATGTCCCACAAAGGATTTAGAGGAGTGATGATGTCTCATGACCTATATTTTCTTTGATTATTTCCTACGGTTTGTATCGACAAAAAGATTGGGGCAACTTTGCCCTTAGTATGAGCCAGGACATTCCTTGTCTGAGACTGTCTGTTTCGTAAAGGATGACCTTGCACACCTTGGTCTATGTCATACCATGGTGATTTTTGTACTTTGTCACATTTTATCACCCAATTATGATTAAATTCAAAACCTTGCATAGCAAAATATACATCTTTAAGTTGTCTCCATTAACGCCATGCTAACATCCATATCTTCCACTCTAACATTTCTTTTATCCGCATCTTGATAGCGTCCTGTGACACACAAAAATATCTTGCATGCATAATCATGTTAGGAAGCATTATAGATATCATTATCATAATATACATCATCATATTAGTTAATTTATATTGCATGAGAAAATACAAAAACATAGATTGCATCCATTAAACATAATCCACATCATATTAAGCATGTATTACATCCACATCATGTCATAAGCATAATCTGTTTATTATATTGCATATTCATTTTACATACATGACATACATACTAAAACATTGCATTCGATAAAAATTACATTGCATAATCATATCATTTCAACATACATAATGATATGTTCACATAACATCCATAATCATAATATCGAATGCATCCATCTATCATCTACACATCATACCATAAACATACATTAAGTCATCCATAACGCATTAACATATAGCATCAGTGCATAATCATATAAAAATGCATAAACATCATAAAAGCATAATCATCCATCACATAACATTATAAATGTACAACATAGAAAAGCATATCATATAAATCGTTGCAAAAATCATATATCATATATATTGCTCAAAATGTGTCACAATATAATGTCAAGATGTGTCCCAAAAATAGAGCTCGTAGGCTCGATGGTAAAAAATAACAATTGTCATGATACAATGTCAAAATATTCTCTAGCCAAAGCTACCCTCATCCCATCTTGGTGATCGCCGTGGTGACTGTTGTGGTGACCCTGAAGACCTATCCTTTGAGGGTTGCCTGTCATATGGCCTTGTCCGTGTCAGCCCTGAAACCTTACCACTACTCTGTGACTTGCTATGAGATCGTCTGCTATGCAACCTACCATTGCTCAAAGCCACCGATGCACTTGGTGCTCTCCACTCTAGTGGAACCTCAACCTCATATAAATCTCTATAATACTACTCTCGTCTCCCTACTCTTAGAAGTGCATTGACCATATCTACACTCGATCCACTGAGGGTGGGAATAAAATGAATAACCTGTTGATCTACCTCCTATCTCACAATAGCTGTCACATCCCATTCGGTCCTCAAAGCCCCCACCTTGGCATCTAGTTCCTAGATCCTGGCTGTAGCCTACTATAACTGTGTCTATCCCTCTCTGTCCCTACCTCTAATAGGCACCTCCTCTAGCCCAACCTCCACATCCTCACCCATAACTATCCTCTCTTAGAGGACCCGCGTTGCCTCTCCCATATCCTCCTCCTCCCATCTCTCCTCCTCCTGGTGCTCCTCCTCCACCTCGACCTCCTCCATTTATACATCCTAATGAACCACCTCAAGAGCTAGCATCTCCTCATGTCGCTCCTCCTCGATTACCTCCTCCTCTACTACCTTCTCCTCCTCACCCTCCTTGCGGATCAGTGATAATGGCCTCACTGCTTGCTATCTCCCTGCCCTCCTTCTATCTCCTCCTCCCCCCCATGTTTGTCTCCACCATCATCACCCCTCCCTCCATCTACTTGACTGCCTCTCCATCCTTAGTCCGCCCTCTGGCCTCGTGGGCCCCTGCCTGAATGCTCTACTAGCGTCAAATGATTTGGATATGTGTAAGGCTTTGGCCTATGACTGGCCCACCAAGTATTGTACTCAACTATGGTTCTTGGATCTTCTAGACCTCCCCTTCACACCCATTGCATTGGTTGTAGTGAATCTATGTCATGCTCTACTATTGCTATTGGAATCATTGGACCCCTGTCTGTACGTCACGTGAGGAGCATGCATACTTTTTTGTAGCCTAAGGCACATCCTGTGCCTCTCCAAACTATCTCTTGACCCGATTTAGTAGATACCACTCAATAATGTGTTGAGACTGGATTGTCTGTCGAATCAAATATCTAGCTTGCTTGCACCACGACAAATTTTGGTCCTCATATGGCCACTATGCGCAATCCCTGTATGGCCTCCATATAAAGATGACTAGTACATCTATCACATGCCTCCAATAACCTATGTCTCCAACATGATTTTGGGTCATGATTCTGCCATATAAGTATACATACGACATACTGGCTCCTACCTACCTGCTAATTGGAGGACGAAACAAAACATGTGCTCTTAGGCCCACATCATCAGTAAGGTCACTCCACAGCTCATAAACTGACCATTCTAATAAGAAATTTCATGTAACTAGAAATATAACATGGCTATTAAATAGGGCCCCCATGCATACATGATCCCCCTCTATAGCATACCAACCAACATCTTGCCCCATCCGAATGGAAAACTATGTCCTCTATGGTCTGGAATGACTATCCCGATGATAACTGTACATAGAATGTAGTCCCATTACTCATACCTCTTTGTTAGACACTCCCACCTAATCTCGTATCTATCCACACCAAGATCTCTGATGTCCTTGTACACGTAATAATCCGGGATGGCATGATATCCTCACCCGAGGTCGTACCTCACTCTCATCGGATCGACAACCTCAAAATATGGTACACATCCTCCAGTGTCACTATAGCCTCTCTTATTGGGAGGTGGAATGAGGATGTCTCTGAGTACCACCTCTCTATAATTGTAGTCAACAACCCTCTATTTTCCCTAATAATGGGCATGTATGTCACATGATACAATCCTAGGCACCATGGTTGGCACTTCTCAGCGCTAGTCAACTGATCCTGAAGACGAAATGTGGAAGGTCGAAGCTACTTGGTGTAAATCAATTGAAGTACAACCTGTGGTCACAAATCCAAAGCATTACGTCAGGTCAAAACACTAGTCAAACCTATCAAACTCAAATTGCACAAGAAATTTCATCCTAACTAGGAAAAATTTTCAAACTAGTCAATTGCATCGCATTGCCAAATAATTGTGTCACACAATTTTAGTTGCATCTCATTTTATACATCTACGTTGCCAAAAATCACATGTGTCGTGCATGCCTCATTAAATACATTGCAGTGGTCAATTGTGTCATTTCCCTAAATAGTTGCAGTTCATAATTCCACTAGCATCATTTCCCTGATCATTTGTGTCGCATATTAGCGATTACATCGTTTCTGATGGCATATGTGGTGTTGAAACACTTGTGATGAATCACAACTGACCTAAACGCTATCCTAGGTGTGACCTTTGCACTTTCGATGAATCGTGAGCAATTGAGTCACTTGCGATAGCAGTTGTGACGAACTGTTTTCATTGCAACTGCTTGCTAAATTTTCTAGGCCCTAGAAATGCGTGTAATTCAAAATTTGACAAAGCAAGCAAGATGTACTTACCGGGTCCCTTGCACCCTCTGACCATCAGAAGGTGTGAATGCGGTATCCACAGTGATCAATGTACAAAATAGGTGACATCTCGGTAGCTAGGTTCTCTTAGAGCTCCTCAATTTCCAAAGTCAAAATGCACAAATGAGGAGTTTTACCCTCTAATTTCTATTTGTAGCCATCTAGTTTTCCCTAGGGTTTGCACTAGTTGCACTTGTTGAAGGGTCTGGAAGCCTAACATGATCACTGCGAATGTCTTGAAAATCATATCTTTTGTCACTAGTGCATTCCTAGCTATTAAATTGACTCATCGAAACAATTTCCAAATTTTTTGAATTTTTTTGAAAATTTGCAAAAAAATTTGAGGGGGTGTAGGTCCACCCTGTTTACATCGGGGCATGTTTTGACTGATTTTATTTGACACAACGCAATAAATGATATTTTATCAAAGAGGGGAAAAATGTTGACACTAAAAAATATTCTAGGCCTACGACTATTAAATCCCCTTTTCATCCTTGATAATTATATAATCTTAGTTATTTAATTATTGTCTAATGTCATAAAGTCTTCTATTAATTAAATAATTTTAATTATTTAATTAATTTATTTCTATCATTCTATTTCCTCTTTTGATTAATTAAATAAATTGGTATTTATTTAATTACATCTCTAATGCCATTGTCTTCTATAATTAAATAAATTTATATCTATTTAATTATTTACCATTTTTTACTATAATTAAATAATTATGTCATATTATTTAGTCTATTCAATTATTTAGTTATTCAGTTTAGCTTTTCTACCATAAATAAATTAAATTTTATTTAATTAATGGCTTTCCTTTTTCTCCCTGAAACATAGAAAAATAGGTTAGGGTGTCACTACACATAGGGTTTTATACCAAATTTGGGCTATTTCACCAAACTTACTATAAATAGAAAGGGAAAAATAAGTGTAATGAACCTAACTATTCTTCTATTTCATTTAAGAAATGAGATCCCTCAAGTTAAAATCCACTTTCAACCCTTGGGTGAGTGAATTCTTTGAGGAATCTTGCAATTTCCCTTGTGTATAAAATGGCTAAATATGACTGAAATGCACTTTTGGGAGATGGAAATAAAGTAGCAAACCAACTCAAAACTAAAATGCGAGACTAGATCTGAGTAGGTTGAACATAGAGCTATCAAAAATAACTTATTTTCTGCAAATTGAATGAGTGGAGGAAACTTAAAACTTATCTCAAAAATAATTGCAAAGTGTCGTGTTCTGGCACAAAGTGTCTTGACAAAAATGACTGAATAGGGACTTTGGGAGAAAGATTAAACATAGTAAATAAACTCCAAATTGTGATCTATAAAGTGAATTTAGAAGCTTGAACATAAAAATAATGGAACCTATAGCCTTTAGGGAGAGTTTTGAAGGGATTAATGTTACATACCTCTCACAAAAAGTGCTTTTTTCATGGCTCACTAAGGACTCATTTGCCTAAAGTGGAGAATGGGTCCCTATTAAGGTTTTTGAAAACTCACTTTTGGTTTCTATTCTTCAATGTCTGCACTCTCAACACCTAAGTGACCATCTCCCAAAAGTCCAAAATCAATTATGTAACTTTGTTTCCATGATCTTGCAATATAGATGACAACTTTTGCAACTTTTCAACTTTGACAACTTTTTGTTCTAATCTTGTTCTCCACTTGATCTTCAACCTAAAATATGAAATCACACATCAAAGAGGAGAAAAACTTGTTTATTGTTATGGAATAGGGGTTTTCCTTGGTCAAACCCCATTTAGGTGATTAAACCTTATGATGAAACAATGAAACATGAACATGAAAAAATGATACCTTGGATGATGTCTTGGAATGTAAATCAACAATCTAACATGAAGTGACCATGTAGAATGTAGATCTTGATCTTGAATTGGATATGAAACAATGCTTAACTTGGATCTTGAATGCTACCTCAATACATTAGCTCAACAACATGCTTGATGCACTATGCCTTTGATATGATGATATGATCTTCAATTGCTGCAATAAAAATTTGATAATTTGCCCTTGAATGCCTTTGAAATGCTCTTGAGGTGCTCTATAATTCTCTTGTGAATGCACTCTTGATTGCTTATTAATATCTAGGATGAAACTATGTGAATTAACCTTTTATTTATACTGAACTTAAGATTTAATCTCAAAATTCAAATAATCCAAGCCGACATTAGATCTAGGATTCAAAATCATTAAAATCCCACCACAAATAAGCCCAAAAAGGGGTGTCCTAGGTAAGGAGGACCCATTTGCCACCTTGGGCGAATGGGTCCTAGCACAGTTTTCTAGGACTAGGTTTCGAGGAGGTGACAAATTACTAAAATCCCACCACAAATATGTTTAAAAAGGGGTGTTCTAGGTAAGGAGGACCCATTCACCCAAGGGGGAAAATAGGTCCTAGGTCACTATCCTAGGACTCAAACCTTGTAAAATTCAATGTTATGCAATATTATTAATGAGTGTCAGGATATATCCTTTGGAAAATGCAATACATAAGGCTTGGATTTGAATTTAAGGGGAAACTCAAGCTCTGATTAACCTCAATCAATTAATAAAGCCCTAGATTAGTGTGAAAGTGTAAGAAAACACTTTACAACACCCTAAATAAGGCACAATTAAGTCCATTTTATCATTAGTTATTAATTCCTAGACTAAGCGTGAAAAAGGGTTAACTTTTTCAACACTACACTCCCACTTTTTGATTTAAATTGCTTATTTAATCAAAAAGATAACTTGCCTTTTTCGTTTAAGATTTAAATAATGTTTCCATTATTTAACTCTCCACTTTCCTTTTCGAACTAAATGATTATTTAGAATTATTTAGTTCCTCTATCAGTCTTATTCTTATCCCATCTTGTTTCATTTAATTTCAATTGTTGATTGAAATTAAAATCATTTAATCTTGGTCATCTGTTCAAAATTTTCTTTGCTATAAAAGATGCCTGCCATTATCATTTCAACATCTTATGAAATCTAGAATTTATGCTTAAGAGCCAAGAATTCTTTGATATTTTGCTATCATAACATAAGGCTATTGTTGCACACTTATAATCCAAGGGAATCAATCACGTTCTAGCAAAATGGAAGGGTAATAGAGGTTAATCAATGGAGGCATGAAGACTTTGGTAATGGTGTTGCATTATTTCATGTTTTTGTGCTTTCTTTGTTCTTTATTACTTGATTAGGGTCTTAAGGTTTATATTTAATGATTTACATTTTGAATCCTGATCTTTTTTCGTGATTACAATATCATGACCATAGTCATAACAAGAGGAATTCATAGTCATAGTTCTAATCTTGGTCTTATTACAACAAAGGGTGTCCTCCCTTGCACAATAAAATGGGTGACCAAGATGCAGAGCTCTGACTATGAGATTGTCTACAATAATGATAAGGATAGTGTGGTAGTAGATGCCCTCTCTCATAAATATAAATAGGAAGGCTCCATATTTATTTTTATGTATTCCAAATTGGATAGATGAGAACTAGAGTGAATAGGCTATTAACCTTACAATTCAGGGTATCTTTTGGAAATTAAAACATATGCACAATCAATGTTGGGATTCCACTAAATGGACAGAGTCCTCACCTATTAGGATTGGATTATTTACTTCCCAACTCTTCACTCATGCCTTATTTACTACTAGAATTTCACTTCTCTCCTACTATAGGACATTCAACGTTTGGAAGTCCTATGAGTGATTGAAGTATGATTTATTTTGGGATGGCCTTAAGAAAGATGTTAAGGTATGTAGTTGAATGTGGTGTGTGTCAAAGGATTAAAAGGGAAAATATTAAATCCCTTGTATATAACCAATTCCTATTCTAGAAAAGGTTTGGATGGGTATTTATATGGATTTAATTTTGGGGTTTCTACTCTTAGGTGCTAAACAAGTCATTTCAATGGTGGTGGAGCACTTAAGCAAGTATACCCATTTTTGTGCATTACCTCACCTTTAAACTATTGTTGTGGTTTCTCAACATTTCTTGGACTCTATCTTAAAACTCTACGGGATGCCTTACTTCATTATTAGTGATTATGATTTGTCTTTTACCAAATGACTCTAGCAAGAGTTGTTTAAGTTGTAGGGAACTACTTTGAACACAAGTTCAACTTATGATCCTGAAATTAATGGTTAAACTAAATTTTTCAACAAATGCCTTGAGACTTATTTATGTTGTATTGTTTTTGAGCAATAGGGACAATGGGCTAGGTGGTTACTGGTGGCTGAGTGGTGGTAAAATGCCACTTGTCATGGTGTTTCCAAAATGACCCCTTTATGAATCCCTTTATATTTTAGTTTGTTCTAAGGTTGTAATGATTGAATTTTTTTTGGTGAAGTGTAAAGACATCTCTTAAATACTTAGGGACAATTTGAAATTGACATAAAATTGAATGAAATAACAGGTGGATCAATATCAGACAAAGTGTACCTTTGACATTGGTGGCTATGTTTTTATGTCTCTAATACTACAAATAAATTTGATCATGGGACAAGTGTAGTCATAAGATGGGTCCTAATTTTATGGTACCCATGTTAGATGAAGCAATGCATTGCTGAGGTGGCATACAAGTTGCAACACCCACCTTCTTCTTAGATCCACCTAATTATTCATGTCTCTTGCCTCAATAAATTGATTAGGATCACTACTCACACTCCAACAAAGCTACATACATTGGATGAGGAGAGAACCTTATTTTTAGAACTTGAAGTTAATTTGGACAAACACACCAAACACCTTCACAATCATTCTATTAAGGAATTCTCAGTCCAATGGAAGGGTTTGCAACTTGATGATGCAATATTGGAACCCACAACATTTTCTCCAAGTTTTCTTATCTCAAGCTTCAAGGATAGATATTTTTGAAGGGGGAGGCAATGTTATGAATCCCATTCTGCTACATGTTAGCTATTATTAATTAGGTGCATATTCATTTTAATTCACTTGTAGTTACTACTAAATAAAGATGACGCACATATACTTTGTAATTCATCCCACTAGTTTATTAGAATGAAGTATTTAACTCATATGTATGGGTTGGTACTAGTTATCTTAGATAAAACACACTATATTGTAATGACTTCACAAATATAAGGAATCTTGGATATTTGAAATTGTATTGGTTGCTCTATTTGGAGGTTTCCCCCTCAAAGTGACATTATGAAGATAATAAAAAAAAATTATTTCTCTCATTTTTACATAATCCAATTTTTTTAGTTTATTCATCTTATAGGTTTATATATAGTGACATGACATGCACTTCATGCACCTTGTCACAATTCATCCATCGAGTGGGGATGATCATTAATAGTTTTTGTTGGAATATGAAGTCAATTTTAATAAAATTCCAACAATGATGAATAGTCAAAATTGAAGTTCTTAGGTAGTGCTTCAGGTTTGTGCTTGACACGACTGAAGGCCTTTTATTCAACCAAAGGTTGGAGTGATAGGGATTCTAGGGGGTTGTTGTAGTTGGAATAATAGTAAAACTGACTTCATATTCCAATTTTTTTTGTATAGGTGGACTTTCTGCTCTCCCTCTTATGTTTGTTGATAGTGAGATTCAACTTGCATTTGTTCCTACTTGCACTATAACATAAGTTACTAGTTGAACATTTTTCCTTTGTTTTGCAAGTTCCCATTGAGAGTACATGGAAAAATCTAAACCTAAATGATGACACCTTGTAGGCACATTAATTTATATGTAGCCCTTTTGTATCCTTTTATATATAAATATTCACTTTATATGCATATTTGTGAGTGCTACATACTTTGATGAGATGCATGATCATTTTAGGATCCACATGTACCTTGAAATGGGGGTAAGATATAATGGTGAAATTTGCATACCCATGCCACTTTCCATTTCACTTGTGTCCATTTTGAGGAGAATGCTATAATTCATCCACATATTAAAAAATGACATCCTTTCTTGCAAAGTTGGGCTCTTTCCTCTATGTTATTACTTGTTGATGGTGTTTTTTGCACAACAACAACTCAGACAGAAAATAATATTCTATCTCTCTTGAAAGATAATCTTCAACAATAAATTGTTGAAAATCACCCCAAGGTCTCTCGGGTGTCAAGTCATGACAATGCATAAACAACTTAGATAATATGTGAAAATGCTGGTAATCACAAGGGGCCTTACAAATGAATAATGCTGGAAGTGAATTTTCATCAGATGCAACAATATGGCGATGCTTTCAATCCTAAAACTAACCCAGATTCAAAATAAACAATAAAAGAGATAAGGGTCTATAGAGATTCCATTCTATTCTAACTCCTAAGATTAATAATGCAAATGATAAAACACTTGAGGTGGACCAATCCCCATGAAACCAATCTATGCTTGATCAAGATAAATCTACAATCTTACAGAAATAGTGCAATCTTCTAAGGTTTTAAAGATTTTCAGATCATGAACATTCACCCAAGACAACCCAATTGCAGTTGGAATGAATAAATCTCCACAATTGAACCAAGCACAATGAGTATAAAGGTCCAGGCTAACTTTGCAAAACAACTAACCATCAGCTAGCTATAAAAAGTATGGACCAGGGATTCCTGCAAACACTTCAAACATTAAATCATGAACATAATTGAATCAGATTTAAATCTACATCTAATAACCTTGAGCAATCTGAAAGATTGAACCATAAGAACCATGCTGCAAGATAAGTCAACACAAAAGAGATCACTAGAGAATCACAATGTCTACAATTGTATTGAATCACCAAATTTCAACAACAATTCTTGTGTTCTGTTACATTACTTGCTCAAAAATTGACTGGCTTCTACCTCTACTCTACTACTAAATTTATCTAACTCTCTCCCAAGCTAACCCCCCTCTACAAATGGGGCAGAAATGTGAATTTATAGAATTCCCCAGAACATGTCGGCCAAGCTAGACATTTTACAAAATAAAATCATCCACACGAGTCGGCCCAAAGAGAAATTCAAAAGAGGCACACATTGAATGCATGGACATTATCCACGTCGACCCTCTACAAGATTTGAGCTTAGTTCATGTGGGCTGCAACGGTCTTCAAATATTATTCACGTCGGCCACAGGATTTGCATTTTGTTGTTTACCAGTGAACAGTCGTCCAGACATTTCATTTGTTATGCCGAAGGCAATTCAATCGCTACCATCCCACGTGCACTTTGTTATATTCGCAGTCACTGTAGCTCACTTGGGTCGGGGAGATATCATAGAGATTTCATTCTGTCTGACCGAGAACTTTTCACATTACATCATGTCGCCGTGACCACCCAACTTTCCTACCGACAAGGCCATCTTTACATTCCATTCAACAAGACCCAATAGGTTCGCTATGACTTTACACCAAATACGCTATGTCTGGCCGAAACAACCTTTGTTCGCTGTGATAATACAAATCTCATGCTAATGAAGACCCATTGTTGTAATATCAACCAGACAAAATAAATTCGTTGAGACTTCCCTCTGATAGCCATAACATATACTGATATGCAATCTCCGCTTGCCGGTCGGTGTGACAAATTAAACTCGCTATGACCTCACACCGAAGATGGAACTCATATCGACGTGTATTTCCCACATGTGCAAATTCAGCGAGACCGAAGGTCACTCGTCGAGACCTCCTCCCAACATGGATTTGTCTGGCCGAAGTATATGTTTATTGGCGGAGTTGACAAGACAGTAGAAACTCACTGAGACCGTATGCTAACATGGCTTACGTTTGTCCGAAGTGTTCACGTTCCATGCCAGTCAGTGAGACATACCCCATTCGGCGAGACCTAACCCCGACGCAACTAACTCTTACCGAAATGGATGCCCCTTCATGGTGGTCGGTAAGACAAAAGGAAGTCGCCAAGATCTCCACCTGAACATAAAACTCACGCCGATAAGCCACCAAATGCAACAATCGATGAGACCAAGAGAGTTCGTCGAGACATAATGCCGATAACCCAAAACTCACGTCGATAAGGGAAATACATATACATGTGATCGCCGAAACCATGTGAAGTCCTGCCGACCACCCTGAAATACATGTTTCCACTCGTGAGAACATTCGTAAAAGCACTTCCCCCAGCTACTGCCATGCTCGACGAGCCCATATGTCCTTCCACACACTCCCCTGATACATCCTTGGACCTTAAACCACCCAGCGTGTAGGGATCATACTCCTCATATCCACCTGACTCGTTCCACACCAATAAATGAGGATCCCCTATGTCAATCTTGGATTTTCCAGCTGTTGTTTACTTGATCAGGCCTGCATTCCCTGAAGATCCTCATGAAAATATACTTATGAACAACACTTGCGTCAGAAGGTTAACCTTAAATCCAGATAAGAACATTAGAGAAATCATAAAGCATGGAAATTTAGAAATCCAGAAAATTGAGACAGTCCAAGAGAATCCAGTCGAGGCGGATTTTTGGGAAAATCTGACCCAGACGGATTATCTAGACGAAATCATCACTCCGTGAATAAACCATCAGTACAGACAAAAAAAATACATGATTATCATAAGATTCATCAATTAGGAGACAAGAAACCATCAGTTATCATTTAATCCATCCATTCAATCCAAGCAACCAAGATTAAGCGAAGTCAAACAGACAATCGAAAAAAATCTGGGTGGACCGGATTTCCACGGAATCCTCCCAGTTCGCCAAGAGTCAATTATTGAGCCGAGAAGTCTTGGCGACCATCCGAAGTCACACCGAAGGAAAGAACACCAGAATATCTTGAGGAAAACCAGGAATCTGATGCCAGAATAGATTTCGGGAAAATCCAGGCCAGTCGGAATGTCCCGGTGGTTACAATTTCCCCGAACTGCCAACGAACGTCGCTAGGATCCCTGATAGGATCTGGGAAAATCCATGGGAACCGGAAAGTCTCGGATTCAACCAAAAACTAATACCTCAACAAAAACACAAGTTTCAAGGGTGCGACCTCAATGCAAAGACCAGGATAAGCAAGACCAAGGTCCCAAAACCTCACAAAAGGATGAAACCACTAAAACCAAGAGGCCAAAAGACACCAAAAACCAAAGCAAAAGAGGGTCCCTACTCCAAGTGGGGCGTGTGTGCAAAACTGCACAACAAATGGCGACTCCGCTGGGAAAATGCTCTAGAGCATTTGATGATGAACGAGAATCATGAACCCAGAATCTCTGATTTTGATCTCCCTATTAGGCAAACAAATCAAAATGCAAGATTGAAGAAAATCAAGATGAAAAGTAGACTGAAACTTCCATAGACTGAAAATCCAAGTGTGTGCAAGTGAGTTTATTTCCTTCCTTGAGCTACTGTAGAAACCAAGCTCAGTCAGGTTAGGCTACGTAAAGATTCTAGCTCCAAAAGCAACTAGGATAGAGCCTCGCTAGCAGTCAGGCGTCCATAGCCCTGACGAGGTTATCGTTGTGATTATCTTGAACATAACTCTACTGCTAGCCAGACGTCCATAGCCCTAGTAGAGATATTCAAATAATCCTGATAAGTTGAATTCTTTCTTCTGACTCTCAATATTTTCTCTTCCTTTTTTTTTCTTTCTTTCTTTTTGATATTTCTTTTTCTTTTTCACTCTTTTCATTTCAACCTGTGAACAATGAAGTCCACACTCAGGGCTGAGAACCACAGTGGCACTGAAGCAAAAATATGATTTTTCACCCAACAAGACCTCGCAAGGACCCTACTACAACCTTCAGATTCTTAAGATGTATGAAGGATATAAGATTTCATAATACTTCAGGTTCAAGTCAGACCAATGACCCATTCTCTTTAAATCAGACATTCAGACTGCTTGACACCAACAAAAGATCTTTGACCATTAATTCAAGACACATGATTAAGGTCCATCAATGAAACACTTAGAACAATCCCAGATAGTAAAGAGTTATTGCATAGGAAAGACACCTCCCCAAACTAGAATACAGAGAAACCCAAGCCAGAGAGGCAAGGAAACAACCAAACCAAAACCAAAAAGGAAACCAAAATCCAGAAAAAGCAATCTAAACTAAAGCAATCTATCCTACAGAAAACTGACAAATGCAAAAGAAAAGCAGAACAAGCTGCATTTATTCAAATCAACATTATGCACAGAGAGACTCAAAGTGGCTCATGATCAGACATGGTGAACTGAGATTCATTCCCATATCATTAATCAATGCAAGGACAAGTAGTAAGGTGAAGGTAACAGTCCTCAGAAATGCAAACCTGTCTTTATATTCAGAAAAATAAATCTTTGCATTGTAGCATTCAAACTCCATGTCAAAATTAGGAATAACTAGTAATTGAGGTAACTCATTAGGACCATGACTAACCCATATGCAAGTTGTCTTTCCTAAATCTCCATAATCAAATTAACAAGATTCTGAATTTCCAGCAAAGAAAGAAACAGCCTAATTTTTCATTTCTGCAGACTGAATGTTGTGTTCATCATCCTGCACTTGTGAAGAGTTGATCATAGTGTCATTAGGGGGTCTCCATTGATGGTGCAATATTCCACTTGCATTTGAAACATGCAAGATATAATTAGAGGAATCATTACATGATGCAGAGTGAAATTCATATCGAAGACTTTCAAAAGTATGAACATGGAACTTTTCACCTGTTTGAGTATTTCCATGAGGGATCAACAATGAAAATGCAAAGGCATTATCTTGTACAACAATTTCCTCAGTAGGATGCTCATCCGAAGGTATCATAGATTGATCTTCGAGCACATTTTCACCTGGAGAAGTTGGAGCATGTTCACCAATACTGACTGCAACATTCATATTTTCCTGCACATTAGCATGAACCACATCAGCTACCCCATCAATAATGCATAGAATCCGTGAGTTTTCGTTGTGCAGTTCATCAATAAGCTGAGGAAAAGCAGAATTAGATAAATGAGAAGACTCCCTGAATTCATCTTCTATTGGAACTAGCTCGGATTCTTGATCACAATCATTAGGAACGTTGATCACTTCACTGAGTGCTTCCTCATGTTCTTCAAGACATTCATCAACAACTAGTTGACATTCCTCAGTCAGAGACTTTTTTGATGTATCTATCGGTGTATCATTTGCATGTAAGAGTAGTTGTACTTGTTCCTTCACCTCCTTTATGACTGTCTGGCACTAGAAACAGGTGAATTCTGAATGCTCTTCCTCATGTATCCTGCACTAAGATGGTAACAACATCTCCTCTAGGTAGACTCCAAAACCTAGGCTTGACCAATCTCTTATAATTCTGGCAACAAACTCTTTGTATCTGGTCTGTATCACACCTTCATCTTGGAAAGGAAGAGCTTGTAGGGGAACTTCTTGTTCAACCTCCACTATGTTTTCTGGAACTTGACTAGCCTCCACAGGAGCATCCTCCTTGATCTCCATAGGTGATTCTTCACTTAAATATTCCTCTGTTATCTCTGATGCCTTAGATTCATCTTCATGACACTCAGTTCCTTCCAAAGTCACGTCAACATCAGTTGCAATGCCATCCCTGGATTCAGAACTAGTCAGCCCTTCTGCAGTGCATTCTTTGCTTAACTCACCTTTCCCCTCCAGGTATTCTCCAACTTTAAAGATAATGTCCCCACACGAACGATAGATGAACTCTAAATGGGCTGCATCATGGACTCTGCACCATTTAGATGAAAGGAAATCCTGCAAGCACTTACCACTAGCAAACTGACCTTCAACTATTTGTGTAAATGCCTCAACTGCAACATCAATAAACCCTAGATCTGAGGTGGCTAATGGTTTAGACAGGTTTTGCATGAAAAGGTTCCTTTGCAAAACCCTCTCAACTTCACCCAGAAAGGCCAGACAATCGAACTCACTGCGTGTACAAGTGTTGTGGATTCTACACTGATCTGATAATGCATAATGATGTAAACCCTTACCATCCCATAGAACTAACCTCTTGTTCAAAGACTCACAAAGTAGAAGAGAATCAATCCAAAGACTATTTCCATCATGACAAACGTGATACTGCTTTTCCATCTTGACTCGAAACTTGAATTTTCAGATTTTGAGATCTGCCATATCTCAGATTTTCAACATAAAGGCTCATTCAATCTTCAACTATGTCACCGTGTTCAACCCTCCTTCTAGCGCCAATCTGTTGATGGTGTTTTCTGTACAGCAACAACTCAGACAAAAAATAATATTCTATCTCTTTTGAAAGATAATCTTCAACAATAAATTGCTGAAAATCACCCCAAGGTCTCTCGGGTGTCAAGTCATGACAATGCATAAACAACTCAGATAATATGTGAAAATGCTGGTAATCACAAGGGGCCTTAGCTGGAAGTGAATTTTCATCATATACAACAATATGGTGATGCTTTCAATCCTAAAACTAACCCAGATTCAAAATAAACAGCAAAAGAGATAAGGGTCTATAGAGATTCCATTCTATTCTAACTCCTAAGATTAATAATGCAAATGATAAAACACTTGAGGTGGACCAATCCCCATGAAACCAATCTCTGCTTGATCAAGATAAATCTACAATCTTACAGAAACAGTGCAATCTTCTAAGGTTTTAAAGATTTTCAGATCATGAACATTCACCCAAGAAAAACCAATTGCAGTTGGAATGAATAAATCTCCACAATTGAACCAAGCACAATGAGTATAAAGGTCCAGGCTAACTTTGCAAAACAACTAACCATCAGCTAGCTATAAAAAGTATGGACCAGGGATTGCTGCAAACACTTCAAACATTAAATCATGAACATCATTGAATCAAATTTAAATCTACATCTAATAACCTTGAGCAATCTGAAAGATTGAACCATAAGAACCATGCAAGATAAGTCAACACAAAAGAGATCACTAGAGAATCACAATGTCTGCAATTGTATTGAATCACCAAATTTCAGCAACAATTCCTGTGTTCAGTTACATCACTTGCTCAAAAATTGACTGGCTTCTACCTCTACTCTATTGCTAAATTTATCTAACTAACTCTCTCCCAAGCTAACCCCCCTTTACAAATGGGGCAGAAATGCCAATTTATAGAATTCCCCAGAACATGTCGGCCAAGCTAGACATTTTACAAAATAAAATCATCCACACGAGTCGGCCCAAAGAGAAATTCAAAAGAGGCACACATTGAATGCATGAACATTATCCACGTCGGCCCTCTACAAGATTTGAGCTCAGTTCATGTCGGCCTACAATGGTCTTCAAATATTATTCACGTCGGCCATAGGATTTGCATTTTGTTGTTTACCAGTGAACAGTCACCCAAACATTTCATTTGTTATGCCGAAGGCAATTCAATCGCTACCTTCCCACATGCACTTTGTTATATTCGCAGTCATTGTAGCTCACTTGGGTCAGGGAGATATCATAGAGATTTCATTCTGTCTGACTGAGAACTTTTCGCATTACATCATGTCGCTGTGACCACCCCACTTTCCTGCCGACAAGGCCATCTTTACATTCCATTCAACAAGACCCAACAGGTTCGCTATGACTTTACACCAAATACACTCTGTCTGGCCGAAACAACCTTTGTTTGCTGTGATAATACAAATCTCACGCTGATGAAGACCCATTGTTGTAATATCGATGAGACAAAATAAATTCGTTGAGACTTCCCTTTGATAGCCATAACATATACCGATATGCAATCTCCGCTTGCCAGTCAGTGTGACAAATTAAACTCGCTATGACCTCACACCGAAGATGGAACTCATACCGACGTGTATTTCCCACATGTGCAAAGTCAACGAGACCGAAGGTCACTCGCCGAGACCTCCTCCCGACATGGATTTGTCTGGCTAAAGTGTATGTTTATTGGTGGAGTCAGCAAGACAGTAGAAACTCGTTGAGACCGTATGCCGACATGGCTTACGTTTGGCCGAAGTGTTCACGTTCCATGCCAGTCGGTGAGACATACCCCATTCGGTGAGACCAAACCCTGACACAACTAACTCTTACCGAAATGGATGCCCCTTCATGGCGGTCGGTAAGACAAAAGAAAGTCGCCAAGACCTCCACCCGAACATAAAACTCACGCCGATAAGCCACCAAATGCAACAATCAATGAGACCAAGAGAGTTCGCTGAGACATAATGCCAATAACCCAAAACTCACGTCGATAAGGGAAATACATATACATGTGATCGCCGAAACCATGTGAAGTCCTGCCGACTGCCCTAAAATACATGTTTCCACCCGTGAGAACATTCGTAAAAGCACTTCCCCTGGCTACTGCCATGCTCGACGAGCCCATATGTCCTTCCACGCACTCCCCTGATACATCCTTGGACCTTAAACCACCCAGCGTGCAGGGATCATACTCCTCATATCCACCTGACTCGTTCCGCACCAATAAATGAGGATCCCCTGTGTCAATCTTGGATTTTCCAACTGTTGTTTACTTGATCAGGCCTACATTCCCCAAAGATCCTCATGAAAATATACTTATGAACAACACTTGCGTCAGAAGGTTAACCTTAAATCCAGATAAGAACATTAGAGAAATCATAAAGCATGGAAATTTAGAAATCCAGAAAATTGAGACAGTCCGAGAGAATCCAGTCGAGGTGGATTTTCGGGAAAATCCGACCCAGACAGATTATCCAGGTGAAACCATCACTTCGTGAATAAACCATCAGTACAGACAAAAGAAATACATGATTATCATAAGATTCATCAATTAGGAGACAAGAAACCATCATTTAGCATTTAATCCATCCATTCAATCCAAGCAACCAAGATCAAGCGAAGTCAAACAAACAATAAAAAAAAATCTGGGTGGACCAGATTTCCACGGAATCCTCCCAGTTCGCCAAGAGTCAATTATTGAGCCGAGAAGTCTTGGCGACCATCCGAAGTCACACCGAAGGAAAGAACACCAAAACATCCTGAGGAAAACCGAGAATCCGATGCCAAAACAGATTCCGGGAAAATCCAGGCCAGTCAGAATGTCCTGGTGGTCATAAGTTCCCCGAACTGCCAACGAACGTCGCTAGGATCCCTGATAGGATCCGGGAAAATCCATGGGAACCGGAAAGTCCCAGATTCAACCAAAAAGCCATACCTCAACAAAAACAGAAGTTTCAAGGGTGCAACCTTAATGCAAAGACCAGGATAAGCAAGACCAAGGTCCCAAAACCTCACAAAAGGATGAAACCACTAAAACCAAGAGGCCAAAAGACACCAAAAACCAAAGCAAAAGAGGGTCCCTACTCCAAGTGGGGCGTGTGTGCAAAACTGCACAACATTACTCTTCCATTTACCCACATTCCCACATCCTTTATCCATATCTTATCCATATTTTCTCACATATATCCATGCATTCTTCATTTATTATGCCCATCCACTCACTTATCTTTAGAAATTTTATTCCCATCTTGATTCTACCAATTTTTTGTCATAATGGCTAAAAGATAGTTGTCTACTATTTTGATCACAAATTTTGAGTCATAACTCAAAATTGCATCTTCTTATACGCATTGGAAGCATACCAATTATATTTGAATTGTGTTGTTCTTATATTTTGATGGGTTGAGTCCATACTTGAAGAATCAACCCCCACCCATGGATTTGACCTCTAACATTTTAAATTTCAATTTCAAATTTTAGTTAACTCTTACCCATTCCTTTCTCGCTTAGAGCCAAACAAACCTATATTTGCACGTTTTATTGATATTAAATATTTAAAGACATTCAATTGCATTCATTTGAATATCATTCACATTTAGGAAAGGAAACACTTTGGTTGGTGCTCTATAACAAATCTAGGTCTACACATTCATCCTAGGAGCATTTGCATGGCTAAAAAGTGTTATCTTGTTCTCTCTCCTAATTTTTTTAGTTGACATAGGAGGTTATGTCCCCTTGTGACACAAGAACAATCTTCTAAAAGCATTTTAAAATACCTCGTCTTAGATATTAGAAAAAATAGAGAGTAAAAGCAAATTAGATGAATTGAAAAGTAGGACTATACAGATTGCTAGATCATTTTTGTGAGTATGAACTTGAATTTGATTGTAGATTCGACCTCCATAACACAAATACAATTGTTTGATCTCAAGGCATCAAAATTTCAATACCATATCATATTACACTCTTTCTTTAATCACATGACTAAACACCTTTATTTATTATATTTACTTTACATACTTAACATTAATTTCAAAATGCATTAACCCACTATATATCATTTATTAAATGTAAATCAATCTATATTTTTTATATATATCTTATAAATTTATCCTAAATCTGACTTACACTATTGAATTTTGTTTTTCAAACATCAATTAGGAAGGAATAACTTAGTTAACCTTCAAACCTATCAACCTTCACGTTCTAAAGCATATTAAAAACATCACGAATCTTTGCTCGCACTCTGTTAACCTTCAAACCTATTAACCTTAATGTTCCAAAGCATATTAAAAACATCTCGAATCTTTGTCCGTACTCTTCTCATGCTTTATACATGTCATAAACAGCTCGGCCAACTTTACCCTTCAAAACATTTGCATAACACTACCAATGTTAACGTAAACATTCCAAGCTTGCGTTCTACATAACACGATTCAAGGGGAGCACCCTTTCCTCCTCTGCCCTATGGCATTCTGTACAGCCTATGTTTGCTCCTGCTGTGAGGACTACAATTTATTCAAAACGTTGGCTTAATTATACATTCTTGATGATTCTGTCGAGGTAAGAGGATTTCTTATTTGTTCATTTCTTTAACTAAAGGGAAGTTCTTGTCGTCAAGACTGGTGTTGATCTGGCTCTACATTTGCTTAGGCTGATTCACATTGCCGATGGATGTATTTACTCCATGTTTGCATATCAATGTTGAAACCCAAAAGTTTGTGTCAATTTTCTTGTTGCAAATATTTCCCTGGGTGGAATCACTTTTAGGCCTCAAATTATTGGTCAAGGATTGAATTGAAAATGTTGGGTATAAGTTATGTGGTGAGATTGTGCCTCTGCTTACTGCCCATTTGATTATACGGGTTGCATTGCCATAAGTTCCTGTTGCATTCAAGCTATTTTGTTTTAATATAGTTCAGGGTCGTTGCGCCTGTGCCTTCACTTTTTGTTTTTCCCTGTGGAATCTGTGTTATGTTTTAATTTCTTTTATTGGCACATTGCTCACGTTCTTGAGCGAGCGCCATCTTCTTCTTATTTTTTAATAATTTGGTAAATTCCTCTCAGGGCAGTACTCGGGATATATGTATTTTAAAAAAAAGTATTAGCAAACTTTTCAGTACTGGGAGTTGTTGCATTTGGTCAAATTTAACTAGCACGTACACATGGCCTTTGTCTTATGGATGTGGCACTTTAATCCAATTTGCACTCTCAACATTTGTAGATATAAGTATGTAACTTTTCCCCTATAGTAGACCCAGAATTGGATGTAATAGCCCACCCAATTTAGACTGAACATTTGCACATGTTAAACTCAAGATTTGTACATATTCAGTATGTAATTTGTCTCTTGGAGATTTGGACGGCTTTCTACAATAAACGGGCATAGAATTGGATTTGGTAGTTAGCTCAATTTAAACTCTCAACGTATGTACATATTGGCATGTAACTTGCCTCCTACAAATTTAAACTCTGCTCTCCATTATAAGAGCCTTAATGATGTACCACTTGAGCTCATACCTTTTGACAGGGAGGGAATGCACTATCAAGGTTAGCCAGATAGTAACTATCCTATCAGAATTTGCATGTACCCCGCACTTAGTCATCTCCCACTTCACCTTACCACCAGACCATGGCTTGCTGGAGTAGGGCTTCAATTTAAATATAATTATATTTTAGTATATGTTCATATTGTTTGTTTCCCATAACCTTAATGGGCCTCCATTAACTATATATTTAAGGGATATGACAGAACTCATGCCCATGTTTGTCTTTTTGCACATAATCTATTCTTTGGGTTTCACTTAGTGCGTCTAGACTTGGCGAATCTCAGTGAGGGCTTGTGGATCTGAGTCCCAGTCAGGAACGACGAGTCCCACAAATCTGGGTGAGGACATGCAGATCCAAGTCCAAGTCATTCACAACAAGGCTGCAGCCTCGACTTGCAGACTCGGCCAAATCTGTCAAAACAACAGAAAATCAACTAGAAATTTTCAAAAAACCCCATAATTTTTTCCACATACTACTTAATTTTTTGATGTCTGAGTTTTACCAAGTTTTCGAACTGAAAATGAGTCCCAGGTTTCACTTTCTTCTAACTGTCTCTAATCCACTTTAGGTTTCAATATCTTATTCTGATTTCACTGCCTTTGCCTAGGATTTTTGGCATTGGAAAATTCTCCTTGTGCATTATGTGGCGTCCATAGTTGGACAAGATAATTTATCCAATTTCAACAGTAAACATGTCTATTGGGGATTTGAACCTGAAATACCACTTAAGTTATCCAATTCCATTGCCCATGCCTTTTTTTAATTCAGTTTTGGATTGATAGTGTTTTACCAATTACTCTTGAGTTGGCCTAATGGTGGAGAACTTGTATTCTTGAAAGAGAGGTCACAAGTTCAAATCCTGCAGGGGGTAGGGTATGTATGCCTTGTTTGTAGCGTAGTTAGGTGCCTCCTGCATGGAGTATGGGGTAGTCCCATATACTATAAGTCATCTATAGACCCAAAAATAGATTGTTCGGTATTGTGGACTATCAAAGGATCCATTTCCATTTCCTTGGAGAGGTACTGAATTCCAGCGTACAAATTGGACCTAATTTTACATCAGTGTATGGCCCATGAGAGCTCACCTACTTTTGAACATGGACAAGTTCAGTGGTAAGCCTCCAACTCATTGCTAGAACATATTCTGGGAAACTTTTTGGTCGGGATTCATTTTATGTTGGGATTTTCTTATTTATTGGTCACGTGACATAGATACCTACAAAATTTCTTCATGTATTCGGTGGGCTTCATTTTTAACAGTCTTATTAGTCTTCTGATGTCTATAGTGTTCTCTGTTGGAATTCAACATGGTTAGATTTCAATTTGTCACTCTTATCCCTTTTCCTTTTTCCACATATTACTCTTTTGGAATGAAACCCTTTCCAGGTTTTGGAACTGTTATTCTGATCAAAGTACCTGTTTCTTGTTGTTCTCATAATTTAGCTCATGTATTTTGTCCTGCAATAAAACCTGTACTGGGTTTTGTTTTATCGTTCTGATCATATGCATGTGCATTCTCAGTGTATTTGAACTTGTTTTGAATTTCTGCACAGCAGACCACCTTGGCCTATATTTTATTGTCAAAATGAATCCGAATCAGGTTTCAATTTGTTGATCTGACTTAACTATCCATATTTGACTATCTTTCCTCTTTGAATTGAATTTGTGTTGAGTTTGTTAGGTTTAATTAATTATGATGTCCATATCTTTCAATTTTGAGTTTGCCCCATGGTGGAACAATGGAAATGTGTTGAATAGAGAAATCTATTGATAATAAGTTATGTATATGACTGCAAGGTTCTTTCTTCAAGTTCAATTTACACTCTTATTGTCTATAACAAAAAGGATTTGGTTGTTGATTTCTAGCTTCTTGATGACTCAGTGACCACCAAGAGCTTTTCCGAACTCAACGACGGTTGAAGTTATTTTGGAGGCATTCGATGCAGACAAATTACCAATGCTTGTTAAGTTTTCACTCTCTCCAGGGATAACTTTTGAGAAAGGATTGGCATGGATAATGTTTTTAGAATGTCTCTGCCTCTGGTTGCAATTAAACCAGAAATTATATCTGAAACTCAAGCAACTTCAACAGTGATAGGAAGCTGGTCAAGATAACAAGAACAACTGGGTGATGGTGTCTTAAAAAACGAGTAAAATAACATTGAACTCTTCTTAGTTGACAGGGTTAAACCTTTGTTCAAATCAGGGCTTCTTTTCCTTCACTTGGAGGTTTGCTTTTTGTTTAATAATATCAAATCGTGAACTGTCAGTTGTGGTTTAGTTTGTTATAGTACTGGTAATCGTTATGGAGGGCAAGTTCAATATGTGAAGAAATGTCTTTTGTGATTCTTTTGTGTCAAGTCAAGCATCTTAGTTGTCAAATTGTGTTAAGTGTATTGGAATTGAATTTATAGACAATAATTAAAATTTAAATGACTTTTTGCCTGCAGGTCACATGAATGATTATATCACTTCAGTGTTAAAATTTTAAACATTCCTACTGAAATTGATGGGTAACCCAGTTTCTTTAATTCCACACAATTCTACCTCAATTTTCTCTGCAGTTCCTCTTTCTTCACAAGTTTCCCCATATTTGGGCCAAAGACTTTTGGCCAAGTCTTATTGTTGTTTCCATCAGTCTTTAGGTGATAAAAGAAGATCTGATTCGTTGTCTTTGATTCCTGGTAAAGTTTTAAGGCCTGAAACTTGTTTAGCAGTGGATGTCTGTGCAAAGTTATTCATTTGTAGAACAGCCCAAGCTCCTTCAGGTATGCCAGTCATTAGATCTAATGGATTTTCCTATAGGGGAAGGTTTATGACAAAATCACAGAATGGTAATGCAAAGAATGGAGATGATGCTAGAGAGGCAGCGGATTTGAAAGATCGACGTCATGAGAAGGTATCTAATTAATCTTTTTCAATCTTGGTTGAGTTTCTTTTATCAGTAGATCCCTATTTATAAGGTTTTTTTATGATATGCACTCTAGTCAGTGAGAATTGGTTCCCTTAACTACATTGGCAAGAGTGCAAACCTTGTGGTTGATGTGTTGAGCTGATTAGCTACTTTTTAAAATAGTCGGTGGGTGGGGGAACCAGTACCATAAACTGTCCTAAAAAACAGAAAGATCGAAATTGATCACAATCTTCAATATTTCAGATTAGCCATCAGGATATGGGAACAGTTTGGTCTCTTTGCCGGAGATGGATCATAACAATTTTTAAATTTATAGTAACAATCTTAAAGTAGTATTGCACTTATATAAACAAAAGATAAGTTAATTGCTCACTGTGGACTTTCTTTGGGTACAGTATATGAACTAAACCATGGACTTTAGCTGGGGACAGCTTAGGAAGCTCTAAACATCCAAACATGTAGGAAGTTTTCTTTTTAATCATTATTTTATTGGGAAAGTTTGTAAAATTAAATAACAATTGATTAGAGTGCAGCAAGAATACCATTTCAGCAGAGCAATGGTCAATGTCATGGATGACGCAAAATAATGCTCTCAACAAAAAGTGTCACTGGATAAAATCTAGCAGATATTACATAACAGAAAAATATTTTTGCCAGGATCCTTTCGTTCTAGAATAAGCAATCAATTGTGTAGTTGGCACTTTCAAAATGAATGATTGAAAAACTGAGTCAAGAAGGATGAATCTTAAAGTTTCATGGATGAAAATGAATATCCTTATTATGATCATTTTTTGAATATTTTCTTGAGAGTTGCTTTTTTATACTGTATTTATCATTCATTGAGATGGAACTCTTGATTGCCATAATTTAGTTTTATTTCTTGAAGCACAAAGAAGCTGCTAGGAGAAGGTATTAAGCTAAATGTACTATGCAAATATTGCCTGAGCTGATCATCCAAGCCAGAAAATATATTTTTGTCGACGGACGGTCCAATGGTTTATCAGTATCTTTAGAATGTCGTTGGGTGAATTTTCTTGTGCCCTTCATAAAATTCTTTTTGAGTATTTTATCATAGGGAATAGACCGTAAGATAAAGCTCTTAAAGTATGCCGACTATGTCTTTTCTCACATAAGATGGAATACTTTGTTCAAGCTATGAAAATGCTTTAGGGGCTATGGATTAGAATTTGGAATAGTCAAATACATATCTAATATTCAAGGATGCTAGAATTACTATCGATAGCAATTCAAATGAATAATAGTAAACAGCAAGTAGTCACTAAGTTTTGAGTTCAATTTATTGATTTTACCTAGATGCTTGTAGGAATATCAAACTTGTTCTATAATATATTTTTATAAGAGAACCATGTTTACTACCAAATAATAACACTACCTATTGCAATGTAAATAGAGTATTTTGGTATGCACTCCAATTCAAAACTTTTGCTTCCATTGTGCATAGCTGTACACACAGATCAACACAAGCAAAGTCAACATGTGATATGGCAATGTTTCAATGATCACCTGGGCATGAAAGCATGGTTCCAAGTCATTGATCAATAATTGTCCAACAGATTACACAGCTTTTATGGCCACTGGATAACATTCTAGTATATAAATGGTGCTGGGAGTCAAAGTAGTGATGGCACAATATATATGGCGAATTACATTTAGGCATTGCGCAAGTAAATACAGGTCAATTAGAAGATATGCAACATATGATGTGGCTCAAATAATTGTGCAGCTTCAGCTTCTTTTCAAATCTCCAAATCGGTCTGCACCTTCTATCTCAAAAGGATCAATGGCCAGCGCAAGTGCAGGAAGTGTCAAAGATCATGTCAGCATAGAGGAGTGGAAATCAGTTGATCTTCCATGCAAGATAACCATCTGATGGTTCATACATCTCCTCAAAGGCCTCTCAAACCTGTCAACAAAACTATGTGCTGCTGATTCATGCTGGGTGACTTGTCAATGGTGGGCCCCTTTGAAATCATAAAAACTGTAAAAACCCTAGTTTCCCTGAAATCTCTGTGTCTGATTGTTTTTAAGTTTTTCTGAAGGTTTCCGGGTTTTTGAACGTTTTTGAGATTTTTGATGCAATAAATGAAAGGTACGACTTTTGCAATAAATTGATAGAAATTCTAAATAAATTCAAATAGCTCTGGAAATGAGGAAATATGGACGCCAGTATCTTTATTTGATCTTCTCTAATGATTACAAGAATACCCAGATACATGCAACAAATAAAACAATGAATTTGCAATATTTTAGGAACCTGGTATTTGCTGCAACTGAAGGTACAGAAATGTACGGCTGAGATTAATAATGCTCTCCTCCCTCAAAACGTTGATTTCAGATGATTCCCTGGTGGTTGGCACCTCCAATGAAAGAAGTTTGAAGTAGATCTCAAAGGCGTTTCTCAAAGATGAACAAACATGTGTTTTTGAACAGGTACGGCCTGTCAAGAAGGTACAGCTGCAACAATAATAAATGCAAAAAGGTATGTGTCACATGTCTGAACCTTTGGAAGTGGTTTGGTACGCCCTGGCAGATGATCCCAGAAGATAGAAGCTGAAGGTGTTGGCTCTGGAGACCATAGTGTAGCCTTCTTAAATAGTACGGCCAAGTACACAGCTGGTACGGCCTGTTTCTACACAGCAGCAATGAACATCTAGTACGGCTCCTGTAAATCTCTCAAGATCTCTGTGAAAAGTACGCTCTGGTGAATGGATATACTCTGGCTCAGCCCCTGACAAGATCTCTGGAGATGAATAAGTCTGTGAGATGCAACTTGATGAAGGTACGGCCCTGGTACAGAAGTACGGCCCTGCTGCATGCATTTATGATTTGTACGGCCCTTCTCAGAACTCTCCAAATTCTCAAGAATATGCGTCTTTGTGAATAGAAGGTATTCTGAATGATTAAATATGATGAAGCTCTGCAAAAACAGTAATCTCTGATGTCTGTATCGACTGTGATGCTCTGTAATTTCTCCTGAATGAAGAAATTTCTCAACTGGCAATAAATCAGATGTTATTTCACATCCTCTGAACTGCTTCGAAGGAGATGGCTCGTTCTCCGACGATTTCGAGATGAAACCCTAAAGTCTCAGTGCTCTGGCAAAACTTGATCAATTCCTCTTTCTCAAAAATGTCATAATGGCTCATTTACCAATGCAAAACCCCTTTATTGCACAAAAGTGCGATTTCCTTAATAATAGGGAAATTTAATATATTTCAACTTTTAATTCTTTTATTTGCAAAAGTCTCAGGCAAATATTAAATTATAAATTTAATATGCGAAATGGCCCCTTTCCTGATGTTGGGCGCACCCCTCAAAGCAGATGACTTAAGTTATAATTTTAAATTATAACTTTATATTATAAACATTAAATAATTAATATTTAATCAATATAATTAAATATTAATATCTTCCTCATAAATCATCCGATTACCGATCCGTCTGATGCTGACGAACTCAGAAGTGATTCCGGATGCTGCCAAAGCCATACTGCTAAAAATAGCAGTGGTCCCACTCTGCCTGCCAGGAACTGCTAAAAATAGCAATTCTGCAAAATGTCTCTGAATGAGCCCGAACGAAAGCCAATTGATCAAAACCGCCAAACAGACGCTGAGCCAAGCGCCGAAACGACCCTCTAACCACTCAGTCAGCCTACGAGGGTCTCATGATAGGCCAATCTCACGATCACTGATGCTCGCCAAAAACGGGGACATGACAGTCCGCCCTCCCTAAAATTGCTTGACCCCAAGCAATCTCCTCTGCAAACAAACTCCAATCCTCGGAAGGCCCCAAAAGGAAAACTGTGTAATGTCCCACACATCTTGAACTATCTCCTGCAGCATCATCAAACTCAACTGCGCAAGCTATGCCTGGATCCCAAACCCAGAGTAAAAATCTGTCGTGACGGTCCTCCTCAGGCTGCCACTGCGCTCTACTACCTCCAACTTCACCATGCTGAGAATAGTGAAGTGACCCATTGGGACCCATCCCATACTCAATGCCAAAGCTATCGCCACCGGGATCCCAATACAATACGAATCTACATCCATCCGTCATACAAAGATAAAAATTTCCAGAAGTGACTACAATCCTGAACCTCTCCCTGTCCTCTGCTAAACCCTCATGGATGTAATAACTGTCCAAACCATCATGCCAACTAACACCATAGTCGCCCTGAAACCATGTACCTGTATAAAAAATCTGCGACATAGAAGTATCAAGCCCTGTCGAATACATATCGGCATGATAGATGACTGAGTGCGGCCCCTGCAAGTAATACCCCACAAACTGCTGGGTCAAGTACCTGCATCCGCCAATCCCATCTTGTGAATATGGTAACTCTGCACACAATAAGGAAATACTCCCCTCAACTGAACCGAGGGAATCACCCTGTGCACAAGCATGGTGCATCGAATCATGTACAGGTGGATCAAAGACAAAACTGTAAGCACTCCTCACCGTGTACACCTCATTGAACTCCTCTGTGAGTTTGGTTTGGAATTGCGAGGCACTGCAACAATCCCAAACACTACGATCATCACCCAACTCAGAACTAATGTCAAGAGTACTATCGGCGTCCAACTCGAAGAGTGGGTTATCATAGATCACCCCACCATCAAATTCAAACAATGGATTGTTTACAAACTGCACAATCACGCTATCCTGATCGGAATCATCCATCTCTGAATCGCTGGAATAATAAACTGAGTTGTACTCCTGACTAGGCTCAACGAGCTGCCGACCATAGTCAACTGTATCAAATGAAAAGATTGATTTGCTTCCGGGAGAGGGAAACAAATCAACACAAGTACCAATCTCCCAACTGGATGAGACTCTGAATATCTGCTGTGAAGATGGACAAGTATCAAGGGTTGTCACACAACTCTCCAGTGTATCAACAACCATGTCACAGGAACTATCAACGATCTGCCCTGCATCACCTATCGCGGGACTAGTCTCATGAGAACCGGGTGCAATGCGTGGCTCACTGCAACTCTCATCGAGTGCACTCATCCTATCTGTATCAACTGATCCTGTGACCGAGATGGAGGTAACCTCATCCTCAACATCTCCTACACTGCTATGAACCATGGGTGTATACTCCTCACCAACCACTGCCATGCAAGACTGCACGATGTCCAAAGGTGGTGAAGACTGTGCTAACCTCAACGCCACGGTAAGCCTCTCAATCTGTAACTGTGACTCCCGAAGAGCCAACTGGGTGCTCTGCAATGAATTCGCAGTCACCTCAAGCTCATGAGTGAGCTCATCGATCCGCTCCTCTTTTCCCCGCCATGCATCATAACAAAGGCAATCCCACTCGAGAAGGAAATCTCTGTCTGCTAGTAGTTTTAGATAGTTTTGTTTCATCGTTCCAATTGCTTCTCGGAGTGCATGTATCACTGCAAGGGAAAAACCTCTATCACTGTGCTCATCTGTCGAAGGACTCCTACTGTAGGTAGTCAACATCTGACGAGCAACGTCAAAATGCTCAAGGGCGGTAGTAATCATAGTGTCATCCACATGTAGTTGCCCAACCAAATGATGAGGATTCTGAAACTCACGACCCCCATACAAGATTTCCGGTTCACCATATGCACTATGATATGACGCTGATCCGTCATCACTCTCCTCATGATCTGCAGCATCGTGTGTGCTCTCAACCATGCACACCTCAACATCTAAGGTACTGCTGCTCTGTACCTCGAAGGATGGCTCAACTGGTACGGTAGAAGTTGCTGGTCTGACAGTATCCTCACACGCTTCTACTCCAACAGTGACTGCATGCTCATCCAACGCATGATCCTGGGATTCCGTGTCAACATACGAATCCTCTAGCTGGTTTTCAAAGGTCTGATCCGGAAAATCAGACTCGTCATAACATAAATCCTCAATACCAACTGCATCTGTAGTACCCAACTCTGGAATCTCTTCACGTGACGACTCCATAGAGTTACTTTGCACCTCTGAAACAGCTGTTATATCATGCTCACGCAAAGTTTCACCATCGCTGTTATAAAAATCAGAAGTGGCTTTTAGGGCAGAAATTTCTTGAGTCACCTCCTGCAAAGACGATGTAGGTAAGCCATTACCCGAAGTTGTGCTAGTGTGCTTATGGATCAAATAAGCACTTCGATCAAATTCATCACACAAATTTCTGCCTACTTCACAAGAGACTGAAGATATCAAATCACTCTCATGAAGAATTGTACAATCATCAGATGTAGATTCTCTATCTTTCCCAGGTGTAAACAACTCACGAGCTGTAGTGAGATATCTCTGTTTTTCGAACTCCGTCTTATGGCAAAGACTCGGGTGCACATCCACGTAACTCACGAAAGAAAGTTTCTCTTTAATCTTCTGAGGTAGATTGCTATACTCCCGAAACATGCTAATCACTTCTCCATCTGTGCTCTGCGGTGTCCTGTCAATGTTAATCCTCCCACTAATCTCAGGTGCTTCTAACTGCCACTCGTTGTTCGCTGCCCTAAGTGTGCCGGTGAACAAACCCTCATACCTTTCACCTGCTATATCCTCAACGGGCTCCTGTCTCGTGAAGGTGGGCCTCGTAGGCCTATCCGCTGTCCGTGACACTGACCTAGGAGCTCTCCGCGAACCTGTAACACTTCTGTCATCGTCACGAGGTGGTGACGATCTCCTCGGAGTGTCCAGTCTCTGAAGTGCAACTGCCACCTGTTGTAATACACCATTTGACCGCCGTTGACCTGCACTAAGTTCTCTGAGTGCATGCAAGACCTCCGCACGGTTCTGACCTCTGTTATTGTAAGGAGTCTCTGTTCTAAGATCAACTGTTCTATCAGCCCTGTAATACCTGTCAGTTCTGTCAGCCATGTTTCTCGGCTGCCAGATCGAACCCTGTTACCTGTCAACCAAAGCTCGCCTGTATAAATAATACCTGATAAAACCCTAACTGTTCCGGCTGCAGAAGACGGCTAAACCCTCATGGCAGGGATTTAGCTCTGATACCACTGTAAACCCTAGTTTCCGAAATCTCTGTGTCTGATTGTTTTTAAGTTTTTCTGAAGGTTTTCGGGTTTTTGAACGTTTTTGAGATTTTTGATGCAATAAATGAAAGGTACGACTTTTGCAATAAATTGATAGAAATTCTAAATAAATTCAAATAGCTCTGGAAATGAGGAAATATGGACGCCAGTATCTTTATTTGATCTTCTCTAATGATTACAAGAATACCCAGATACATGCAACAAATAAAACAATGAATTTGCAATATTTTAGGAACCTGGTATTTGCTGCAACTGAAGGTACAGAAATGTACGGCTGAGATTAATAATGCTCTCCTCCCTCAAAACGTTGATTTCCAGATGATTCCCTGGTGGTTGGCACCTCCAATGAAAGAAGTTTGAAGTAGATCTCAAAGGCGTTTCTCAAAGATGAACAAACATGTGTTTTTGAACAGGTACGGCCTGTCAAGAAGGTACAGCTGCAACAATAATAAATGCAAAAAGGTATGTGTCACATGTCTGAACCTTTGGAAGTGGTTTGGTACGCCCTGGCAGATGATCCCAGAAGATAGAAGCTGAAGGTGTTGGCTCTGGAGACCATAGTGTAGCCTTCTTAAATAGTACGGCCAAGTACACAGCTGGTACGGCCTGTTTCTACACAGCAGCAATGAACATCTAGTACGGCTCCTGTAAATCTCTCAAGATCTCTGTGAAAAGTACGCTCTGGTGAATGGATATACTCTGGCTCAGCCCCTGACAAGATCTCTGGAGATGAATAAGTCTGTGAGATGCAACTTGATGAAGGTACGGCCCTGGTACAGAAGTACGGCCCTGCTGCATGCATTTATGATTTGTACGGCCCTTCTCAGAACTCTCCAGATTCTCAAGAATATGCGTCTTTGTGAATAGAAGGTATTCTGAATGATTAAATATGATGAAGCTCTGCAAAAACAGTAATCTCTGATGTCTGTATCGACTGTGATGCTCTGTAATTTCTCCTGAATGAAGAAATTTCTCAACTGGCAATAAATCAGATGTTATTTCACATCCTCTGAACTGCTTCGAAGGAGATGGCTCGTTCTCCGACGATTTCGAGATGAAACCCTAAAGTCTCAGTGCTCTGGCAAAACTTGATCAATTCCTCTTTCTCAAAAATGTCATAATGGCTCATTTACCAATGCAAAACCCCTTTATTGCACAAAAGTGCGATTTCCTTAATAATAGGGAAATTTAATATATTTCAACTTTTAATTCTTTTATTTGCAAAAGTCTCAGGCAAATATTAAATTATAAATTTAATATGCGAAATGGCCCCTTTCCTGATGTTGGGCGCACCCCTCAAAGCAGATGACTTAAGTTATAATTTTAAATTATAACTTTATATTATAAACATTAAATAATTAATATTTAATCAATATAATTAAATATTAATATCTTCCTCATAAATCATCCGATTACCGATCCGTCTGATGCTGACGAACTCAGAAGTGATTCCGGATGCTGCCAAAGCCATACTGCTAAAAATAGCAGTGGTCCCACTCTGCCTGCCAGGAACTGCTAAAAATAGCAATTCTGCAAAATGTCTCTGAATGAGCCCGAACGAAAGCCAATTGATCAAAACAAAGCGCC
Source organism: Sequoia sempervirens (assembly GCA_007258455.2). Taxonomy (NCBI): domain Eukaryota; kingdom Viridiplantae; phylum Streptophyta; class Pinopsida; order Cupressales; family Cupressaceae; genus Sequoia; species Sequoia sempervirens. The sequence continues at coordinate 168,228 of VDFB02228009.1, forward strand.
AGCAAGCGCCCGAAACGGCCCTCTAACCACTCAGTCACCCTACGAGGGGTCTCATGATAGGCCAATCTCACGATCACTGATGCTCGCCAAAAACGGGGACATGACAAAAACTGGTGCAAGTTGATTGTCTTTGCGTAGCCAGCATTTGCATAATATATATTATATATAATGCAGCTATAAAACAAATGAGGGCATATATAATGAAAGTCAAAATTATAGGATGTTGTGCAATTGACTAGGGTTGAGGACAATGCTTGTGTGAAGGGGGAGCATGCTACGCCCTTGTCATGTCCCGATTTGGAGGAAGATTAGTTTAATTAATTTAATTAATTAAGTCGTCCGAATATTGTTATTTCATAAGGATGACTAATTGATTAATTTAATTAAATTAAATTTAAATTAATATATAAAGTTATCCCAAAAATACAATATCATAAGGTGACTTTATATTTAATTAATTTAATAATAAAGTGACTAAAAATAAAATAATATCAAAAAGTCACTTAAGTGAATAAAATAATATTTTATTCTAGAAGCCTCTTGGAGATGCTTGTGATTTCTTTATAAGGGGCTTTTGGAGGGCATTTGAGATATCTTGAGTTGAATTCACTTTCTGATTATTGGAGAGCTTGAATGCTTGACATAGCTGAATGTTTCATTTGTGAAACACCAAACCTAGCTGATCATTTGGGAGGAGATATCTCAGTCTCTTCATTGTTGCAAATTTTGTGGCCTAGGGCCAAATTTGAGAAGTTTGATTGGAGCATACAAAGGCAGATTTTGGTTGAAAGATTACTTGCAGTCAAGGGCCATTCGATTTTGGAGAATAGAAGGACAATTGGCAAGAGATTTGGTGTGAATTGACACATGTAATGCTGGTATCATTTCAGGATCTTTCTCATTGCTGGGCACACCTTGGCATAGGGCGATTTTGACTTGGAGAGCTGGAAAAATTCCAATAAATATTTTGGAGGAGTCTCTTGCATTCTAGAAGACATTCATAGCCTTTTGGAGTGAAGACAATCAGCCCATGTGGAGAATCGAATTATTTTGTGCTGCTGCTATCTATTTCCAGGTTCACTATATTGCATATGTATTGCATTAGGAGTCATAGTAATCATTCACTATTGTAATCAGAATTATATGTGCATGTATCTCAGTCAATTGCATTGAATCTAATCGCTGTTTTGGAACAGCATATCATTGTAATTTCAGTCACTCTAGATAGGTCGATATAAGGAGTTAGTTGGCATCTTTGCATTTCATTACTAGCATTGTATTTCATTCATGATATCAAATAAAGGCATTGGAGGTTGGCTGCAATATGTTTGATTAAATGCCAAATTGTTTACTTTCATATCAGCTTCTATAGTTTGCATGCCAAGTGTTTGTATAAATGTCTAGTTGCTGTAAGTGCACATTTCTCATGTGTAGGTCATATATATGCATCTGAAAATACAAAAAGAATTGCATTTGCATCTTAGTTATTTGATTAGTCATCTTAGTGATCATTTTCAAAGCATTCAAAACATACTTGGTATCAATCGAAGCAAGAACAATCAAACTGAAACATAGAACCAACAAGTATAAAGGTTGCAAGCAAAGTGTTTATCAAATTGTCTAAGGCAAAAAATCAAGATTTTTACATTAGATTTGGCAAGGCACTTTACAGTGGTATCATAGCAAGTTTTCCTGCCAGCCTGTGTGGGTTATTAACGAAGATATTCTCGATCGCAGCCCATTTGACATTTCCTACAGTAGGTTGAAAAAAGGTTTGAGTCCATTCAAACTCATGGAGGAGAGTAGCACTCAGCGTATGCTTAGTGATCTTGCTAGAGGTCAACAACAAATGATGGAAGAGTTGGCCAAAGGACAGGATGAGATGACACAACTTCTTAGACAACTTGTGAATAATGGAAACCACAATGGGAACAATGGACAAAATGGTCACAATGGTGGTAATGATAACAATGATACAGCTCAGAGCAATGCTAGGGCAGCTAGTAGAGTGACACCGAGGCCTCACATGCCTCAATTCTTGGGAGCATAGAATACTGCAAACCAAGAGCAGCAAGGTGAAGATTGGGGAGACTATCTCAGGGAATAACAATCCTTGGGGGATGAATTTCATGTTGCAATGTCGTTAGGAGACTTTTGCACCATCAAATACAAGAATAGACCAAGAAATAATAATAGAGGCCAGGAGAACCAGGATCTGCAACGAAAGGTTGGGAAATTAACAATCCCTTCCTTTGATGGGTCTGGAAAATGCACGACTAGAGCTTGGGTATAGAAGCTGGACACATACTTTCAGCTTAACCCTATGTTGGAAAATGAGGCCATTAAATATGCTACTCTACATTTGGATGGTGAAGTGCATGAATGGTGGTATCATGGACTTGTTACATTGGGACATGCTAATATCACATCCTATCTGGAATTCACACAGAAGATCATTGACAAATTTGATCAGAAGGATCCAGAAATCCATTTCAGAGAGTTAACACTCCAACAGTTGGCAGTTATGGTGACTGATGTTTCAAAGCAGTGGTTGGTGATGCTTTTCATTGAGGGTTTACCCGAACCCCTTCATTGTTGGATTAAGGCCTTCAAATTAGATTCCCTTTAGGATGCGATCACTAGAGCTAGAGACATATGGAGTCTAGCAATCAAAAGAGAAAATTCTCAAGCAATCAAAAGAACAAATCTTCCTCCCACAGCTCATCCCCTTCAGAAGATATAGGGGAAAAGCCTTTTTCTAAGAAAGACAATAAGAAAAACAAAATGGATGAAGATTTCTATAGAGAGTGTAGAGAGAAAGGAATCTTCTATCATTGTAAGGAGAAATGGGAGGCGGGACATCGTTGCTTGGGAAAGGGGAAGGCTCATCTCATTGAGGTAGTATCAGATAGTGAGGATGAGGATGAGCATAGACTTGAGGACAACAACAGCTTAGATGAGGAGCTGGACAATGGAGGCTCCCTTGGTACTCTAGCAGGATCACCTAAGTTCAACTCCTTCAGGATTAGAGGAATTCTACAGTGACAACACATCACAGTTTTGGTTGATAGTGGGGCTACACATAACTTCATTGATTCAACATTAGTGGTGAAACGGAAATTAACAACGCAACACTGTGAGGGGTTTAACATCATGGCGGCTGGTGGTCATAATTTGGCATGCAAAAAAAAGGTTCCTCAATTGAGTATCACACTAGGCAATTATATCGTCACTGATGACTTCTATGTGTTGGATTTGGGTGATACCCATGCCATATTGGGTTTTTAGTGGCTCTATTCATTGGGTGAATACTCACAAAACTTCAAGACGATGGAACTCAAGTTTAGGACAGCTAATGGTCGGAAAGTGGTGCTCAGGGGGAAGATAGATGGAGCATCCAAGGTTGCGTCAGCCAAGCAAATGGAGAGCATTTCCCATCATCAGGATGTATCATGGGCGGCAGTAGGAGATATGGATAGGAGACCATGCAGATTGGGAGTAGATGGCATTCATGACGATGATGTTGATGATATTGCTTTTTCTGCATTAGGTGGTGAGTCATCTTTTGATGTTGGCAGTATGGTGAGGAATACACATGACTACCCAGGTATTCCATTTGCACAGGCAGGAGACTTCCATCTTGATTGCATTATTAGGTGTGCTCCTCAGTTTGTTTTTGACCCACATGTATGGGATGTGACCAGGACATTATTCACACTGTGAGGTGGGTTGAGGAAAAGGAGTTTGGGTTCACTCGGGTTCGATATGCTGTTAACTTCAGAGGATGAATCCAAGTAGGAATTGGAGACTTGGTCCAATTGGATTCCAAGGGTTCTCTTGATGGATTGTTGGCTTCATAGATTGATGAGATTGAACAGTCCCAGAGTCCTTAGCTTTGTTCAGAGATTGTTGGTAGGAGTTCTTCTCAAGATTATTTGGGATCCGGTTGGTTGTTGGATAGGCATACTCTAGATATTATGGCAGTGGTGTTGGGATGGCAGTCGTGGATTGCTTGAGGGAAAGCAATTTTTGGGAAGGGAGGACTATCATGTCCCCGATTTGGAGGTAGATTAGTTTAATTAATTTAATTAATTAAGTCGTCCAAATATTGTTCTTTCATAAGGATGACTAATTGATTAATTAAATTAAATTAAATATTAAATTAATTATTTATAAAGTTATCCCAAAAATACAATATCATAAGGTGACTTTATATTTAATTAATTTAATAATAAAGTGACTAAAAATAAAATAATATCAAAAAGTCACTTAAGTGAATAAAATAATATTTTATTCTAGAAGCCTCTTGGAGATGCTTGTGATTTCTTTATAAGGGGTTTTTGGAGGGCATTTGAGATATCTTGAGTTGAATACACTTTCTAATTATTGGAGAGCTTGAATGCTTGACATAGCTTGAATGCTTGAGCTGGTTTCATTTGTGAAACACCAAACCTAGCTGGTCATTTGGTAGGAGATATCTCAGTCTCTTCATTGCTGCAAATTTTGTGGCCTAGGGCCAAATTTGAGAAGTTCAATTGGAGCATACAAAGGCAGATTTTGGTTGAAAGATTATTTTCAGTCAAGGGCCATTCGATTTTGGAGAATAGAGGACGAATTCGCAAGAGAATTTGGTGCGAATTTTCACATGTAATGCTGGTATCATTTCAGGATCTTTCTCATGGCTGGGCGCAGCTTGGCATAGGGTGATTTGACTTGGAGAGCTGGAAAAATTCCAATAAATATTTTGGAGAGTCTCTTGCATTCTAGAAGACATTCATAGCCTTTTGGAGTGAAGACAATCAGCCCATGTGGAGAATCGAATTATTTTGTGCTGCTGCTATCTATTTCCAGGTTCACTATATTGCATATGTATTGCATTAGGAGTCATAGTAATCATTCACTATTGTAATCAGAATTATATGTGCATGTATCTCAGTCAATTGCATTGAATCTAATCACTGTTTTGGAACAGCATATCATTGTAATTTCAGTCACTCTAGATAGGTCGATATAAGGAGTTAGTTGGCATCTTTGTGTTTCATTACCAGCATTGCATCTCATTCATGATATCAAATAAAGGCATTGGAGGTTGGCTGCAATATGTTTGATTAAATGCCAAATTGTTTACTTTCATATCAGCTTCTATAGTTTGCATGCCAAGTGTTTGTATAAATGTCTAGTTGCTGTAAGTGCACATTTCTCATGTGTAGGTCATATATATGCATCTGAAAATACAAAAAGAATTGCATTTGCATCTTAGTTATTTGATTAGTCATCTTAGTGATCATTTTCAAAGCATTCAAAACATACTTGGTATCAATCGAAGCAAGAACAATCAAACTGAAACACAAAACCAGCAAGTATAAAGGTTGCAAGCAAAGTGTTTGTCAAATTTTCTAAGGTAGAAAATCAGAATTTTTACATCAGATTTGGCAAGGCACTTTACAGCCCTCAATCCTATAGGTGCACAAGGTTATGAGTAGTTGGCTTGTGGTTACCTTAACTCTTAATTAAGTTATCTAATCATTAATAGAGTTTTATAATGTATTTAAATCAACATGGGTGACATCCAAGGCATAAGTACGGTCTATATAGGAGGTACAAGTTAGTTATTATCATTATAGTGAGTATTGTGTGCTTATTGAAGACTATTGGAGGTATCCCCCATGAAGTGGATTAGGAGGTTGCCCCCTCAAAATGACATATTATTATCAAGTATTTGTAGCATATTTTCATTTATATTCTTCTATTGTGCAAGTTGTTTTATTAGACTTGGCCTATTTCATTGGCAAATGGAGGACTATGAAGTATTTTTGTTGAGTTGCAATTTGATTGAAGCTATGGAGAGTAATAAAGAGAAACAAGGATTACGAGATGATAAGAAACAACTATTAAATGTTGAGGAAACTTAGGCATATGATTGTGAAAAGTTGAATAGTTCATGTGCGTTGGATGAAGTACATGGTTTGTAGTTAACAATTTATCCTCAAAGGTTAGAAGTTATAAATTTGATTGACTTTGATGTTTTGGTAGAGGCATTGGACTCAAAAGATCATGAATTTAATGAAGCTACAACTCAAAGTAGTAAAATAAAATAAAATCGATTTGGAGCCTACGAATACTTGTGCTAACAAATTTTATAAAGGACCCTATTTGTGTTGTATATTTTGATACAACATTGAAGTTAGAGTAGAGTAGACTTCATATGAAGATGATGGAAACAAGAAAAATACCTTATAGTGGGTGATATCAAAAACTGATAAAGTCAGAAAAGAAAATAATAGATAAGAAACTAATAAGAAAACTAGTAAACTTTTAAATATTTATCTTGTACCTTTTCTAATCTTTTTCATACTTTTTCCAACAAAGCAATCTCCAGCATATAATCTTCATTCTCTCAACGCCATGCTTCCAAATAGCAGCAAACAATAAATTCTGTGGGGTCCATACAAGAGCAGACTCTTTTTGATGCACACTCGAGCAAGTTTGAACATCCAATAGGTTTATTCAAACAAGTTCCAATTCCATTCAATGCCAAGGCAGCATATTTCAGTGCCACTTTGAATGCCTTTCTCACATCTAAATAAAAATTAGCAATTTTAACACCCCATCAGATTTGGAAAGGTTTGAAACAATCTTCAACAGGCTTACAACACCTTTTGGAAGGTTCGCAATACCTCATTCAACATATGCATGCCTCAAAGTAGATTTCAACATAATTCAGCATGCCATTGCTCACATCTAGACAAATATAAAAGCAATAGTCATGATCAATAACATTACACTTTTTTATTTTTAATAATGTCTTAAAGATTTCACTTCACATCACACAAAATCATTTATGTATGTCAACCATTGACACTTTTTCAAAAAGTTGAATGAAGCATAGGGATCGATTCTTTTCAAGAACTAATGTAATGTCCCATGTCCTAATTTTCCCTAGAATTCGCCTATGGGTCACAATTTCCACAAACTAAGGTTAGGGTTTTCACCTTGTCAAATGAATAGCTCCTCGATGATGTAATCCGGAATTGCAAAACTGCATCCAACACATGAACAACATTCCCAAACATGCATATATACATTTGTTAGCATTAACCCATGGCAACACATTTATAGATTATCAATAATGCAACCTATTGTGAACTAGGAGGAGTAACATGGTGGGTCTGCCCGAAGCCATATGCCAAGCCTAAGAGGTTGTATACCACAGCTCTCCCCCTCGGCGACTTGTACCTGCTTTCCCCATCCATGTCATAACCTTGGAAGACACTTTGCCCACTTGTGGGAATGGGCGGAGCTCACAAGCAGTCTTGGCACTTCGACCCCTCCATGGCCCATCCTCTCCTTAGGATTGGGCAGATCTTGAGTGGGATCTCTAGGCACGCACCACTTTCTCAAGCCCTTTCCCCCAAGCGGGTTTCAAACGGATTCAAACACTCAGATCTATTCTTATTTATTGACATTAATATGCAATAGTAGCTATAAATCTTATGGCTTCCTAATCACGCATAAAGAGCAACATATATAGATTCATGCCTAAAGTGATAGATAATAATGCATAGAGAATCATATTGATGCCTAAAATAACCGTTAGTCAATACATATCAGAGCAGGTCGATGCTTATGAGAACACTTAATCAATGCATATGAGTTCAGATTGTTTCTGTGAAGAATCCTTAATCAGTGCATATAAATCTAGATCGATGCAATAAAGAACAACTAATCAATGCATACATATAATCTGATGCTATGAATAATAAGCAATCAATGGCATATGTACTTAGTTCGCTGATATGAAGAATAATCAATCAATGCAAATGTATTAGATCGCTGCAATAAAGAATAATTAATCAATGCATATGTATCAGATCGCTGCTATGAAGAATCATTAATCAAAGCATATATAACAGATCGACTTATATGTTAAGTGGCAGAAATACACCTGTTATGAATGACATTACTATCCCAGCATCTCCTTTTGCAGATATCTATCTCCCTTTTTGCTCCTTATCGATTGTTATCCTCCACGAATGGATTCCTTCTCTATATCTATGTGTGTGGATGGTTACATCCTTTTATTTTGGCCATGGCCTTTTGTTGGAGGCATCCCATCGTCCTTTCTTAATTATTGTGATTATCTCTTAAAGACAATTAATATATATTAATATTGTCTTTCATACTATCGATTCTTTCTATTCCTCTTTAATGCATTCGATCATGATCTTTAATAAATGCGATGTCTTCCTCCATGGGGTATCGATCAGCTTTGATATGTAAATGGTATGATCATTGGTTTGGTTGGGCTATGCGAGGGGACATGACAACTAACTAGGTGCTTTGAGTTCTTTTCCTCTTCAGATACCACTTGAATATTTGGCTTTCTTTTTAGCTAGGCATCATGGATGTATTTTTTCTCGTGGAAATAGTGTTTTTAAAGCAAGTAGCCTTTTTACAAACAAAAATATAGGAAAAATTGACTTTCTTGTATCGCAATTTGAATCACATCAGCATAAGAACAAGAATACCCTAAAATGGAGAATTATTGCTGAATAAAATATTGTATTTGGAAATACCAGGTGTTTGCTGTCCCTTATTCCTATGGAAATTGAGAAGATATTTATTATGTTTTATTTCTTAGGGAATAGTTTTTCAAAGCAAGCGTGATCCTGACTTAACAATACACCAAATATGCTTGCTTTAGTGCAAGATCCATGTTGTGAACAGAATGAACTATGTGAGTCTATGATAGTGCACTATCATAAAAAAAAACTCTATCCGGATTCTTTCAAGTGGTCTCTATTGTTTAATTTCATAGCAAACTGAAAAAGGCAATCTCATTATCTTTACATCACTGTGGGTAGCATAACCTAATATGATGTTGATTTCTAGTGCTTTCAAGTTATCCTCACCAATTGGTAGCGGTTATAGTCATGTCATGTAAGCAACTGATCTCATAGCTGACAGCATTAAATTTATCGTCAACTGGTGGAACTCTGTGTGGGTTCATCTTTCATAACCCTTTCACAATATATGGGAGTTAATCTGGTCAAAATCATAGTTCCTGCAATCTTTGATGCTAAAATAACTAAAAAGTATTCATAAGTTTTTAAATTTTTGATGTGCTACTCTGATGTAATCTGTTAACACACTGGAACATAGCAAAGTACTTTGAAAAGTATTTGCAATGCTGATCTTCTGGAAAGCTTGAAGGCTTACTCGAGTATTTGTTAAGCAATACTTCCTAGAAATGAGAACCATTTCATGGATTTTAGTTCTAATGCTTCATCCCATATAGTATTTGAGTTTAACACTTTGTATGTTTATACATTGAGACGGATTCATTAAGATTTGGATGCCATTCAAAAAATATACATTCTTTCAGTGGGATTATTAGGCCATGCTACAGTTCAATTTTCACCATTTACTTCTGTTTATTTTAGTTATTGTATATAATGGTTTTCTTAATTTGTGTAATTAAAGGAATGCTCTCCATTCTATTCTTGTAATATATGCATTTCATATATAATTTTTTATTAATTTATGCATTTCTTCTCCATTTGTAAGAGTGAATTTTGACATACTTTGACTTGTAATTTTTAATCTTTGTTTATTTTGTTATTGACATGAAAGTTGATGAAGATTATTGTGGTAGGCACAGAGTGTTCTCCATGGTCTAAAACAGGTATTAGTTTGCTTGCCTAATATTGACTGCTTGTTTTTGCGTGCTATGAACAGTATGAAACCCACTCTTTCTCTCTTGCTATTTCTTATAGAATATTCAACATACTTTTCATCTTGGCTTTGTTTGGTCATATGAGGGGCTAGATATTTTTTTTGATCTTCTTTCCTACTCGATCACTCCAATTTCTTGCAAATGAATTCCAGTCACTTATCATATTATTTTTTTCCTTGTAGAACCGTGTTCATTATTGTTAAAGCTCCCTCACCGAACCTACTTTTTTTTTTGGTAAGTAACTAGTTGCATTAAATGCTAATAAGAGCTGATTAGTTCTTTTTTGTTAAGGTGGATTAGGTGACGTTGTTAGTGCACTACCTAAAGCTTTGGCTCGCCGAGGTCATAGAGTGATGGTAAGGCTTGTACATTCTCCTAGATTCTAAAATTATAAAATACTGAGCTTTTTCATTTTATTCAAAAAGAACAGAAAAAATTAGCATGAGAATTTATTATAATTGTGATTGCCTTTTCATTTTGACAATTCCAGGCTGTCATATGCATATTGTTATCTCAATTCTCCTTTTTAGTATGTAATTTTAGAGCATACTGTTTATACATCACTAGAGAATCTTCTGAGTACAATAGATTACAAACTAAGAAGATCTTTTAAAAGAATATAATCATTGTATTTCTAAGGAAAAGAAACTTTAAAATTGCTGTATTTGATTTTCCTTTTGTCCATTTTTGTGATAAAAATAATGTTTTCTTTACCATCTAAGAAATCATAAGAATGGACTTTTTTGCTTGATACAGGTGATTTATATTTTGTATCACATGCTAAGTAAATTTCATCATAGAAATTGATGGCTTTTATGGCTTTGAAACAACATGTAGACTCTGAAAGCTCTTGAGTTGGAAGCTGACTTTAGCTTAGATAGCTCAAAATAGTTCCTGGTTGGGAGATCCTAAAGTTTATCCAAATACCTGTGGTATGCTTACTAGACATGCTTGTGTTATGTATGTTATGCAGACATATGTATCGCAGTAGGTTGTTTATATTTCTATGGCTAATTTTCCGTGGATGGCAATTGTATGTTAAATATTAATCTGAAGAACATGAGGTTCCACCTTAACTGGATTGAAAGGTGTTGCACTCTAGGATGATAGTTTATGATGAATTTTATATGCTTGTGAGTTAGCCTCTGCTTATCCTAGTTATTCCTAGTCTCTTTGATGATGGTGATGTTTCCCCTTTGTTGTTTTTATGCATCCATCTATATGTATGTGTTTATGATGTTCCAATAGTAAGCATTAGATCTCCCTTCAAAAGTTTGCTAGGTCAAGGTAAGGTTCATACTAATCTGTAACCCGTTTCTTAGAATGCTTGTAATTATATTTTGCTTGACATTCATATGTGATACTGGGAAATGTAGCTGGTACGACAATTCTACGGATTATTGGTAACTTCCAATGCAACCATGTACATGCATTCTTGTGTTTCTTAAGGTGTGTCATGAAAATATTCAACTTAATGGTATGATTTAGACTACTAGGCCAACAATTAAATATCGTATTTTTAATATTATAAATATAGATAATATTGATAATTTTTTTTTTCAAAATGTGTTTTCAACATTCATGAAAACATTTCCAAGTTTGAAACCACATATGACCAAAGTATGAAAAGTACTAACATACATTTATAATTGAAGCCTCAAGGTCCATACAAGTTGCTCAATGCTAGAAAATAGGAGTAAGATTAACTAGTTTTGAAACAACATAAGAAAAAAGTATCTAAGGAGGGCTTGGCTCCTTATCATTTAATTGAGCATGATACCAAAATTATGAGGTTCATGTGCCACCCAAATTGGCCTCTCTATCTCTACTCTTCTGGGATTCACGATGGGTTCGAGTTTCTTCAAGATTATCTTTGATACAGGTGACCTCATCTATCATCACTTTAATTCTTTTATCTGTCACAAGCTTTGTGTCCCAAGGAAGATCACCTCCATAACCATATGCTAGAAAGGCCAGCTCAAAATCAGATGAATGTGAACAACTAGAATTGGAGACTGCAGCTATGCTATCATCTGATAACAACTTTGCATCTATAAGAGCTGAAGATTAGCTCTAATACCATGTAAGAGTTTATGGTGAACTCCTTAAACACCCCAAAATCACCTGCAAGAAAAAATAATTTTCCAAAGAGAAATCATCTAAAAAGGAGAGGCCTATTTGTGCATATTGCAAGAAGGATGGACATGAAGAACATTGTTGTTATAAGAAGGATATTGATGAGTTGAAAAATATTCTCAAAAAGAATCACATTGATTTTCCTTCTAGAGTGTTTGAATCACCTCCTTCTCCTTCTTCAAAACAGTCTAAAAAGGACAAAGGTCAAGCTTCAACATCAAGAAATAAATGACAAGCTCTTTGTGCTTTTCTAGGTCATGGATCAGGGAGATGGCTTCTATATTTAGGAGCATCTCATCCTATGGCATCTTCACAGTCTATATGCTCTTCTTTTCAACCTTGTACTATGTCTTATGTCTCCTATCTTGATGGGAAACAATACATACATGAGTGTAATTGGAAAGGGATCTATTAGCTTTGGGGACAACACTTTCCAGGATGTTTTGTGTGTTCCTCATTTGACGAACAATCTTCTTTCCATATATCAGATTACACATGGTGGAGATGGGAGGATTGTGGAGTTCACACCTGATTCAGTCATCATTTGAGACTTGGAAAGTCAAGAGATCATTGCTACTAGGGTGGTTGATCATTCATCTCGGTTGTATACCTTTTCAGATTTTGCTTCTGATGATGAATTTTTTCCTTCGGCTGTTGATCACACTTCAAGTGTGAACCATGATTCAGAGGAGACATTTGGCTTCTTGAACTTGGGAGTTCTCACATCAGATCCAATTCTTGAGTCATGCATTCCATCTCCTCCATCTACCATTGCAGGAGACTCAACATTGAGGGGGGGCTGCCTTGTCTCTCTTCTACTTCTCTCTTACGGAGGGGGGGCGGGTCTTTTTCCTTACATGGGGTTTTGGCCTTCTCATGCATCATTGAGAGCATTTTTTTTTGTATTTCCTCTCTCTTTTGGGGAGGAGTTTTGTCCCACTAGATTTTCTCATTTTCTTCGTTTGTGAGAGATTTCCTTTGCATTTCATATGCACATGGGTACCTAACATGGCCTAGTAGCCGGGACCCATCCTTGCATCTTTGTGTCATTTGCATAATAATCTACTACTCCCTAAGTTGCACTTAAGGGGGGGTGTTGGTGTAAATAAAGTCTTGTACTTAGTTAATTCATTACTAGAGGACTTATTTACATGTTAAGTTTACTTAGGTCTTAGAAATCTTTCTAAAAGGTGTTAGTTGTCATTAGTTGTTATCTTATCTTTTGATTTGTAACACATGTGAACCTAGGTAGTTGTGATTAGTTGTCTCATGTCATATGATTAAGACACTTGTCATAATCCTATGACATCTTGTATCTCACCTTGGCTATATAACCAAGGGGTTTCTACTACATTGTACACACATCCATTGAATCATAATTGATAAGAATATAGTTTATTCTTGTCATATTCAGATATTATCTCTTTGTGCTTTCCATTTGGCCTCAAGATCTTGGCAGGCTATCTCCATAGCCAATTCTAACATTAGCTCTGATACCATGTAGGAGTTTATGGTGAACTCCTCAAACACCCCAGAATCACCTGCAAGACAAAATATCTTCCACAAGAGAGAAATGGTAGAAATATCATGCTATCATTAAGGATCCAAGAATGCCAAATTGAATATGGAAAAGTACATATGAAGCCTTGCTTATATAGGCAAGGTGAGGTGTAGTATGTAATATGATGTGAGAAAAGGAACCTTAGAATGATCCATGAAAACAAGAGAGCACAAGCAAACAAATCAAAAGTATGCACCAAGAGACCCCCCCCAAATCACTCAATCAAGAAACCCCCCAAGCAATATTTGATTAGTGGCACTTTATACTTAGTGCATTTACAGTTGCCACTTGCCAAAAAAAGCTAGACTTGATCTTAGTGCTTATAGATGCCAAAATAGGCCACAAAATGAGATCAATTTGATCATACCACTAAAAATTACACAAAAAATTATGCAATTTCAAAAAAAATTGCATCCAAAAATGTTACCGTAGGAGCAAGATATGAGATCTTGAAGTTCCCAAAATGAGGACGAAGCAACAACACTTGTAAGAATCTGCAATTTCTGGAAAATATAGACACCAAAACCAAAATTTGATTGCACTACCGCAAAGAGCGCGGAAAATTGGCCCAAATAAAAAAAAATTGCTCAAAAAAAGGAGTCAAAATGAGCAAGTTATGAAGCTTCAAAGTCGGATTGCAAATTCAAAAAGTTAATCCATGAGGGGGCCAAAAAATTTGAAAAGGGCGCTGACGTCATCAAAACGCTATGTTAAATTTGACGGTCTCCTGCCCATCAAAAAAGAATATACCCTTGCCTGCTGGAATATTCGCTAGAGCAGCAGCTTAAAGTTGACATTTAACTAGATATCGTGGGGTTAGCGGATATGCTATGGAATCTTGTACTATCCGCCGAATTTGAAAAATCAATGCTGGTTTTTGAATTTTTGCCGCCTGTTCGCCGGATTTAATATGATTTGATTGGCTAGTTTATTTGGAGGGGCTGCTGCAGTGAATGGACACCACATGTAGGGAGGCGGACTGGCCGGTACCGTGAGGTACCTACAGTCTGCAGTACCCTACTGTAGACTGTGGTACTACTGCAATGAAAAATTTGCTTTGATTTTTTTTCAATAAAAACTTTCCAAGAATATCTAATCATAGTTTGCAAACTCGGCGGACTCGCCGCAGACTCGGGAGTCCATTGGCCAGCCGAGTCGACTCGCCACGGACTTGGGAGTCGAGTCCAGGAGAGTCCTAGGTTGGGACTCGGGAGTCCTACCTCAGAGTCCTGAGGTCAGACTTGAGAGTCCCAACCTAGGACTCTCCTGTGTGGCTGGGAGTCAAAAGGGGTTAAAAAGAGTCCCGAGGTTGGACTCAGGAGTCCCAACTCAGGACTCTCTTGTGTGGTTGGGAGTCAAAAGGGGTTAAAAACCCATGTTTTTCTTAACTTTTTCTTTCATTTTAACACTCAAGTTTGTGAAATACAGGTCTGCAAATTGAATTGGGGTTGAAAGAAGCCAGGATTATATGCAAACATTTATAATCTTATGATGCTGTTATACATTGAAACTATGAGTATTTGACAATTTGATGACTATGAATGATTAAATTTCAATTATTGAGTGTTTGATGATCATATGACATGTGTAATCTTTGAATTATGAGTGTTTGATAATCAAATTAGGCTCTTATGTTCTCTAAATGCATTAATTTGTTCTTGTTTTTTAGTAAAACT
>VDFB02228010.1:0-46540 GCA_007258455.2 Sequoia sempervirens
AAAATACCTTCTAGGTGTTCATGGTAATATTTAGATCATCCACTCATCTATCAAAAATGTTGCACATAGTCCATAAGTGATGTAGAGAACTCTCTACACCAGATCAACTTTGCGGTAACCATACCATTGACAAATCATATAAATTTTCTACCATTGCTTCAATAGGTTTTGATACATCTCTAGGTCAA
Organism: Sequoia sempervirens; assembly: GCA_007258455.2. Classification (NCBI taxonomy): domain Eukaryota; kingdom Viridiplantae; phylum Streptophyta; class Pinopsida; order Cupressales; family Cupressaceae; genus Sequoia; species Sequoia sempervirens. The sequence goes on from VDFB02228010.1 coordinate 189, forward strand.
ACCGCAAAGGTTAAATCACACTGCATAATATCATACCATTTCAAGAATTACAATTTTATTATAAAATAATGTAGTCACTATGGGGATTAAAGTGGCACCCTTTGCATACCAACATCATCTTTTTTTATTGAAGTAGCCTTGTTTGTAAAAACAAAAATTCTCTATAAGTGAATAGCACACCATAATTCCAAAATTCTCCCACTTGATATTTACCACATGAGGGTTGTAAAAAAATGGAAAGAACCTAAGCATAGGGAAAAGATAAACCCATTGCATCCTTACACCAATAATTTTTAATTTGCTTGCTAGATTTTTGTGAGTGCTAGCTACATTTACATAAGTATCCAATTTTCTATATAAACCTTTTCAACCTCTACCATATCCCAGATAAAATGATACTAACATTGATATGCCCAGTATGAGCGTGACATATTTAGGTTCTTAGCTAAATAAATTACGCTTTGACTATTGCAATTGATTGTCATTATCTTTCTCTTAAATCAATACCAACACTTATTCTCTATAACCACACTATTTATTTGCAATCATGTGTTATAGCTTTGTACTTAGTTTCAATAGTAGACAAAACAATTGCAAGTTATTTCTTACTCATTCAACTTATTGCTCATCCAAAAAAATAAAAATATAACCACTTTTAGATTTTATATTGTCAAGATCTCTAATCCAATCTAAATCCACAAATCCCTTTATATATGTCTAATACTTGACATTTCCTCTTTCAAGGTCTTCTTCCAAGACTTGCTTTCTTCAAAAGATAGAGCTTTATTCAAATCTAGTGGACGATATGTAATTTTTTGTCATTGGACCTCCTTATAAGCAGTGTATACAACCATCTTCATAAATTTATTATTATTCAAATCTAAACTTTGATCTTTCTTCTAAAATTTATTCATCTTCATTCTCACTATCTTACTCATGTCCATAGTTATATTCATTTATAAATAGATCTTCTTGCTATACATCTTGTTTCCCTCTAATTCCTTTGACAATTCTTTCTTGGAGAAAACTCTTAGTTTCTTGAAAACATGTTTTGGATACATATATGTTATAGTTAAAGAATTCTAAAACATGCATTTTTACATTTTCACCATATTGTATTGAAATTTATTTTCCAACTTCAAAATCCAACTTAGATCATTTTTCCTTAGGTACATGAACACATGCCTCATACAAAAGGGTGAAAACATAGGTATGTCCCACTTTTTTGTCTAAGATGTGTAAATCAATATTTTCTTTCAATTATAGCAAACAATTTGTAAAAATATAATAATAATAATATAAACTAATGATTTGTGTTTTTTTATGTAATTTCTATTTTTAATTTTTAATTAAAAAAAGAATTCATGTTTTAAAGATTTATTAATATAGTGTTTCTTACACTTTATAATATTTTTATATATTATGTAGCTTGATCTAAAAATAATTTCTCTCCATAATTTTTTAAACATAGATTACTAACATTGATATCTAGAGTGTATGATTTTTTTTGTAATTTCTTGTGACATTTTATTTATTATTATTTTTTAAAAATAAGTAACTATGAATTTAGAAACAATTTTTTAATGCATAACTCTTTTTGTATAACCCAAATTAATTAATATTTTGGTTGAAAGGACACCAATATGAATGACACTTTCATTTTTTAGAATTTATCTTAATGTTTTCTATTTTTTCACATGTCAAACAAAAGGTCTTTGATTTTTATAATAGGCCTATTTATATTATAAAATATATAAAATAAATATATTAAGTTCTTTTCTTTGAAAGCTTAGATCACACAATACTTCATCATTATATCATCCTATATAGAATTTCACCAAGTATTGTTCACTTACAAGCACTTTATGTTCATCTTGAATCTACGAGATCATATATGGGTTTGGATGTTACATATCCTTTCCAACTTCAACGTATCCACCATTTCCTTAGAAACCAAATTATATGTACTACCACTATCAATGGTAAATTTACAACACTTACCTCCTAATATATATTGTTTTGAATTTTTTTCCTTTGCATCAGTTCCTCAGATGTTTCTATTTGCAAAAAACCTCTCCTCATTACCAATGATTCACCCTTCTTAGTTTTTCCTACTGAACTTAGTGATCCAATAGGTTATTCCTACACATATGATTCCCTTGCATTATTCTCCATCCTTTTAATAGCACTCCCTTGGTAACACTCAAATTCTCGATGTCCTCCTCCACATTTGAAATAGGTTCCTTTGAATAGTATCTTGTCACATCCCCTATTACGCCTATGGTATCTCTCATTGTGATGGTATTGTTGCTTCCTCTGTCATTGTGATAAAAACTCTTGTCGTACCTCCCTAAAATTATTGCCTCTTTCTTCATTTCAGTATGGAATTTTGTTATGCTCAGCATGTTTCCTTTCCTCACCACATTGTGATCTACCCCTCTAGAATCTACCTTCTCTACCTTTCTTCCTATGTTCAAATATCTTGTTGAACTTTTCCTCAACTTTAAGTAAAAGTTGATATGGCTCTTCAACTATTTTCATTCTTACTAAACTTAGTTCTTCTTGAATACTTTTTTTAAGGTAATTAATGTATCATGTGAATTTATAGAAACTCTTATCATTCCTCTCAAAAAATAATTGCATCTTTCTTCATTGCAGTAGAGACTTCTATTATGCTTAGAATGTGTACACTTTCTTCACACATTGTGATCTACCCTTTGGAATATATCTTCTCTACCTTTCTTGCTATGTTCAAATCTCTTGTTCAACTTTTTCTCAAATTTTAGTAAAAATTGATATGCCTCTTCAACTATTATCATTCTTACTAAATTAAGTTCTTATTGATTTTTTTTTTTAAGAAATTAATGTACCATGTGAATTTCTCCTTGCTATATTCACTATGTCTAGTTTTGATAATCATCTTATGAAATCATTCAATGTACTCCTTCATTGACCTTTCCTTTTACCTTAGGTTTTGCAATCTCTTTATCAATTCAAGCTCATAATCAGTAGGTATAAATTGATTCTTTGATTTTGTCACCATCATATCCCATTTTATGATTTTTTTCTTTTCATCTTCTATTTTCATATAACTAAAATTCCTTCCACCAAATAGAAACATGATCTTTCAACTTGGTTTTTGCAAACCTTAGCATTTTCATATTTTCAATTTCTTCATACTCAAAGTATTCTTCCATATCATTATCCAATCAATCAATTCCTTTGAATTTAAATATCTAGCATAGTTATAAATCTCAATTCTAGGTCTCTTACCAACATTGGAAATAGCTTTCAATATCTTTTTTGGTTTAATTCTTCTTCTTCTATGGTTTCTTCATTCATATTTATATCTTGAGCTCTTAACTCATCATCATTACTCTCATCCTCATCTCTAGGGTTTAGACCACTTTTCCTATCTTCTTCTACATCATCCAATTGGGTATTCATTGTCCTTGAATTATATCTAGAATTTATTCTATTCTTTCAACAATATTTTCCATTACAAAAATTCTTCTTGGTGGAATATTTCCTTAGATTTGGTGCAACTACCTCAATTTGATGATCCAGATACAAGGTTGCAATTGTCTATAATATATTTTCTTATACTTGTAGGATGCTTCAAGTTGATGATATTTCCACCCTTGAATCTATTTAAATTCCTTCTCAATGGATCAAAAACTCACTCTAATACCACTTGATGTAATCACATGTGGAGGGCCTAGAGAAAGGATTGTCCAACCATGCAACAAAGAGTTAACACAACAAAATCAAAAAATAATAGAAAAGAAGTTTCTCATTTATTTACTATCACAAAATGATTAAAAATGGTTCATTGACCTACTACATGTAGATTATAGATACATATTGGCTCACGGTCCACCATAGGCTTATTACAAGTTTATATGATAGAATACTATCATGCTACTACTCTGTTACTACTAGCTTCAAAACTCACTATCTAACTCTTTAAGCTTCTCTAGCTAACTAAATTTCTACTATCTTCATTACTACCTCTAAATGAATCCAATAGGTTTTATATAGTATACCCAAGCTTTACGAATGATTCACATTGGCCGCAAGGTGTTCCAAATATCGATGTAAAATGTAACATGTAGATTGGCCAAAATGTGTTGATAAAGCATTGAGTGCTAAAGAAACTCAATGTGCTTCTAGTTGAAAGTCCCCTTGTGCCTATACTACCTTGAGATATGTTGGGTTGAATTCTATAAAACACATAAAGGTTCCACAAACCTTTCCTAATTAACTGAGTGTTGATTATCTTTTGACAATAATAACAATCTATAGTCTAGTACAAAATTCTTGAGATTTGAATATGATGTACATGAGATAGTATGAATTTGATTCTCTATCATGAGAAGAAATAATATTATGTGGTGAAATGTAATAATTTGTACTCGGATTCTCCTACGTCAACAAGAGTTGGATATGGAAAGCTTTAAAATCATACCTTATTTACTACTCTTTTCTTTAAGGAGTGAAGAACTTCATGGTTTGAGATGAGAAAATATAAATTTTGGAAACTAGGAATAAACCCTTTCTAATCTAGTAATCATAGAAGATACATATGATTTAATTTTGAGCACAAGAAGTTTGGAGATAATTTTGTAGATTGTGTTGCAAAGGCTAATTGGATGATAATTAGTCATAGAAGTCACCTCATTTTTAGGTGTATACGAGTAAAATTGCACCCCTCACAATTTCATATACATCTTTGCATCAGCTTTAGTGTCCACTCCCTTAGCACTTATGTAGGCTCATTTTAGCCCCTGCATCAACCTTTTTCCCTTCTCGGGATGCTCTAGCACCCCTTTTCATCAGCTACCCTTGCGTGTCAACTTCGCATCGAACTTTTTGCTTTTCCCATTCATGTTGTTTTCTAGTGTGATGTGTTTAGACACTAGCACGCCACGTGGATGTCTACGCACTGCGCTAGCATCCTGCGACGTTTTAACGCTCAAACAACTATATCTAAGCATGTTTTCCACTTGTCTTCACCTTTTATCGGTGGTAACGACCTGGGATGCCTTGTAACGACTGGAGAAGCTTCTTTTCTCTCCTTAAAAGCAGTCTTTTTACTCCATTTGCATCTTCTAAGTTCTTCTGGCCTCTTCCTCTAACTTCTTCTAGCTCCATTCTTCCAACTTCTAGCTTCACTTCTTCTACCATCTTGCTCTTGCTTGCACAGCTCCATTGCTTTCCATAATAGCATTTTCTCAAGCTCTTACAACACCCTCCACAACACTTTTGGCTCTTGCAGCTATCTTTCTCTCCCTCTTTGCATCTCCTTTGGCTTTTGTAGCTTCATCTCCTTCATTCCATGCTTGTGAGCATCTTGGGATTCCATATCCCCCATCTCTTGCATCTTTACTTCGTGATACAGGTTCTCCTCCTTGAGCGAGGATTGCTATTATCACCTCTTTTGTGATACAAGTTCTCCTCCTTGAGCGGGGTTTGCTTTTATCACTCCTACTTGGTGGTGCAGGTTCTACTCCTGAGCGGGTTTTGCTTTCACCACATGCTTTGTTCATTCTAGTCTTTCTCTCTATCTTCTTGGTTGTCCGTGGAGGTGGGAACACCAAAACAGGGGTTTGACTGAGGCAAACCCCTATGCAGCCCCAACACTTTCTCCAGATATCTTACAGACACAAGTTTTGAAGACATTCATTTGGTGGAGGCTTCATCACTCGCGTGGTTGTAAGTATTTCTTTCCTTTCTTCTCCTTATCTCTAACATTTCTATTTCACTTTATTTCAATTCTATTGCATTCTACTACTTTATCGCATTTTGTAAAGTCTTAGCAATCAGAGAGCTAGCAGTCATTCAGGCATTTTCTATGATAAACTCATTCTTTGGTTTGTACGAGACACTAGGGCACCTCCGCGACGCCAACGCACCACGCTATCATTTGTATTTTGCGTTGACGTCCTTTGGACGAGAGCTTGTCAATTTGTCCAAAAAATATTTGTGACCTGCTCTTTTGAATTATGAAACTCTCGTTGTTGTTGTTCCTAAGGTAGTTTAGGGCAGTTCGCCCCGTGAGGCTCTATAAATGAAGAGAACTCATGAATAGTGAATCCCCCTATTCTACATTAGGAATGAAAAATAGGTAGGTAGTGTTCAACTATTTTAGTAAGCATCCTAACCCAAAGAGTTCACGTACAATAGAAATTGCGTCTTTACCAACAATGTCTTGGTAGTCTTGAAAGAAAGAAAAATTAAATTCATTGAGACTAGAGCTTTGAAGGCACCAAAAGAGAAAGTGGAATTTTTAACTTCTTTCATCACCTATCTACCTCATTGCTTTATTTTCCTCCTTTGAGATGACCATGGAAATAAAATTCAATAGTCTCTCATAATTTGTAGCCTCATAAGAATGTCCCAACCTTAATAAAAATTTAAAGAATCTTATAGTACTCTTATTTATCTCATTCTCTATAGTCACTTTAGGCCCATATTCCTCTATTATCTTGGAGGTTTTATTGTGTTTCCTATGTTTGAGAGAAAATTGATGAAAAAATTGTGTTTCTATCTCCCTTAGACAATCACTACAATTGAACTTTTATTTCTAGAAGATTTCTAATGGGAGTCATTTACGTTCCATTTTCTTTAATATTTTAACCATTTTTATATGCCTTAATACCTACCTTAATATTCCATTTTCATACCATATCATATATTTTTACCACCCTTTGTTGCATATGATTAAATATAAATAAATGATAACTAATTCAGTTTTGAGCTAAAATACGAAAATTAATTATTGACTTTTATTTAATAATAAGTAGTCATTTTAGTGTTGGAAAATAAATATACAAACTTCTTGTAGCCCGTGAATACACTTGGCATCAAATAATTTCAACAATTAATCTATTTTTAGTTCATTATTTTTTGTGTTAAATATAAGTTATATTGCTATAACAACTAGTGACTTATTTTTATACTCATATGACATGAAATAGTATGTATTATTTGTTGTTACAACTAATAAAGTTGTGATGGACGTAGACCAAGAAAATAGCTATTTTTCATGTCAAAATAAACTCTAGTATTTATGGCTAGTTTTATTCCAACTCTCAAGCCATAAATAATGTCATAAGAGATGAGAAGAGCATAGGAGAAAATGCTATAAAATAGAGTTGTGGAAATGTAATAAGAAGTTGAGAGTAATGTATGAATAATGTTGGAAATATAGAGCAACAACAATGTAATAGAGTAGAAAAAAGTGGAGAAAATAATGTAATATTTTTCATAAAAATATAATATATGCAGCAGATGTTTTGAGGAGTAATTAACATTTCTACAGTCAACTCATGGAATGGAAGGAGGGCCCACTCCCAAGAAATGATGGTGATATTATTTTTGTTTTTGTTATCTTGAATATTTATGTTATCATATTATTTTAGGATTGTGTGATTAAATTATAAATTGTAGATTTTAATTTTTGATGTATGAAGAGCATATTTTAGATTTAGCCATTTATTTATATGACAAATTAATTTAAATTAGTTTTGGTAGTAGGTTTTTTCCATAGCATACAATTCTAGCAATCTACATAGTTTCGGGACTATACAGTTTTAGAAGTCTGCACAGTTACTATAGTAGCCTGCATAATTTTTATAGCAGTTTTTAACAAAAGTCTTGTAGTACACTTTTTTAAACTTTTGTAGCAATTTTAGAAGAATGATTTATTTTTATTAGAATAGTTACATTTCATCCACACTCACCTCACTACCTACAACCCTTGTGCATATAGCCATGATGCCTTTCACAAGTTTACACCCCCAGATTGACACTTAAACCAAACTGAATTTAGTTACTGAATTTAAAATCTATCTCATTATTTACCCCATTTTTGGCCTATCATTTTGGTGTCGTTGCTAGAGAAAGGTGTTAAAGGCATGTTAGCTTGGTGAGATGAGTTAGAACCAATGCGTTAGGAAGAAAGCTCACCCAATTGTCAACCTTACCTAGGTAATTAATCCTAATTTGTGTTGTTTTAAATCATATAGATGCATGATTAGAGTTTGTAGGTAAATATTAGAATATAAAAATATTTATGTCAACGCCACTTTTTGTGAGTTAAATGATATGAAAGAAGTAAATTTGAAGAAACAACACAAAAACATAAAAATGATGCATTTGCAAGGTAGTCCAAACACATTAATTTTTAAGAAAAATACTTCAAAAATGAAGAATTTAAAGGCCACAAAAGAAGAAAAATATACTTGGCCACCCCAAACCATTTCTTTCAAATTTGAAAGCCAAAGAAAGAATTGGTGAGGAAATCACATTGGAACAAAGTGATGGTTTTATGTCCCCTCTAACTAATGAATGCAAATTAGATGATCTTGATCTTCTATTACCATTGTCACAAACATCTAAAAATGTCATTTCTATAACTAATCAAGAACAAATAATTCAAGGACTTTTAGAGGGAAAATAGATTTTTGAAAAGGAAATAATATATGAAGATTTGACCATTTGTTGCTCTAATTATTTCATGGAGTAAGATAAGTGTATGTGCCAAGTTATTCAAGAAAACAAAGAAGACATGGTGAAGGAGATACAAGCTATAAGTGAGCCTCAACAAAACAAAGGTTAAAGTGAGAGTCTTCTTTGTAACTCAAGGACAACTTCATAAATCAAATCATGAACATCTAGGTATGCATAATGATTTTAAAATGTCTTATAATTCTATTGGATTAGGAGGGTAATATGTTTCTTCACAAAATGCTTCTCCACCAAGCATGTATTTTGAATGGAAATAATCTCTACATTACCAAAAATGGCAAAATGAATGCTCAAAGCAACCACAATACCCATCATATATATTACCATCTCCACCATACCCATCATACTTAATCCAACCCACTCTCTAACCACAATAATTTTCACCATTGTCACCATCCCATTCATATCATCAACCATCCACTTCAACATATCGACCAAGGGTAACTACAATTCCTAATAAATTATTACCTAATAAGGTGGTTCAAATTGCATATAATAATGAGATTTCAATTATCCCTTTACATTCCATTAATGTGCATGAAATTGGTGAATCACAATTAAATTTTAATACAAATACAACTAAGGGATGTGATTTTGGTATAATTAAATTTGAAGAATAATATGATTAATTAAAAGATACTCAACTTAGCTCTTCTTGTCTACTTATCAAAACACAACCTTTAGAGGGAATTCCCACACATAAAGAAACACTTTAATCTTATTCTAACTTTACCATTAAACTCATAAATATGTATGTTGAAATTAATCATGCAATAAGAAATGTTTAAAGTTATGCACACTAATTATTCAAGAAAAATGTGAAATGAAGAGTGAAAACCTACAAGATCTATCACCTATACATGTTTTTCTCAAACATCTAGATCTTGGGAGGCCTATTGTCAAAATGTATATTCCTCACACTTGTTGATCTAGGTCCAATAATAAATTTTATTAGTACAAGTAGATAAAAGATGAGTTTGCATGCATTGATGACCACACAAAGCATGCTACAAACGATCATTCATTAAACAAGCTCCAAGTTATTATTAAACATGTCGTTATTAATTCTTTGGATTATCCTTATGATCTCATGATCTTGCAGTATGAAGTTAAGTTGGGGGGAAACCCCTTGAATTTTGTAGATCCTTGGTTGAATATTAAGTATCACATCCAACTTCCTCTTCAAACTGCTCACAAAATGCTCAAAATATTTCCAAACAATTTATGGGTTTTGTTTCCCTCTTCGTCAACTTTTCAAAACATTTTAAAATTTTAAATTTTGTTGAGAAATGAATGAGATATCATCATTTTACTGAGACTGCATCATAGAAAAATGTGATTTTAAAATCAAAACCATATAGTGTCACTCTTACCAACTCGCTTATGCATTAGTTTGGTTCAAATAATATGCTTCCTTCTATTGGAATTCAATCTTCATTGAAGGAAGCTCCATGGATTTTCACAAGCATGAAGATGATTATTGCTTTGATACCATGTAAGAAATATAGGCAGAGACAAAAGAAGTTGGAAAAATTAAACATAAAATAATGTGTGCTTCATTATATTTTTTTGTTCAATACATTTGCATATATATAGGATTTGCATATCCTATATTATAGGAAACCTCCTATAAAAAATCCCTTACATTGATAATTGTGTGACTAACAAATAAACAAACTCCTAAATAAATGAGTTATCAAAAAAACTCATAATACAAACAAACACTCACTATATAATATAATATTAAGTTGTTTCTCAAAAACTTAATGTTAACGTGGATAACTCTATTTTATTAAATATACTAATCATAACATCCATGTGAACACTAATTCCTAACAATCACATTATCTTCGAGGGTAGTATAAAAAATGTGTCAAGAGTTCACAAGGGACATGCAAAAGGAATTTGAGATGTCTATGCTTGATGAGTTATCATATTTCCTTGGTTTTAAATTTTCTCAATCTAACAAAGGCATCTTTATCTCACAAATTAAATACATCAAGGAAATGTAGAAGAAATTTAGGATGGAAGATTGCAAACCACTTAGCACACCCATGGTCATAGGTTGTAAATTAAGTAAATATGATGAGTCTCTTGAAGAAAATCAAATATTGTATAAGTCAATGTTTAGGAGCCTACTATGTGTGATAGAATCATGACCAAACATTATGCAAGCAGTAGGCATGGTAGCACATTTTTAAGAAGCACCAAAATAAACTCATGTGCAAGAAGTCAAAATAATATTTAAATATCTAAAGGGCACTTTGGATTTTGGCTTTTGGTATTCAAAAGATGAAGACTTCACCCTAGCAGCATACACAGATGTGGATTGGGCAGGAAGTGTTGATGAAAGAAAATGTACAATCGAAGGAGCATTCTTTCTTAGCAACAATTTAGTGTCTTGGTTAAGAAAGAAGCAATCTTTAGTTTCTTTATCCGCAATAGACGCAGAATACAACAATTGTATCATGTTGCACACAAGTTCTTTGGATGAAGCAAACATGGAAGGACATGAAGGTGGAATATGATCATCTTATTCCCATTCTTTGTGACAACACAAGTGTAATTAATATTTCAAAGAATCCGATTATGCACTCTAGGACAATGCACACTCCTATCAAGTATTACTTTCCTTAAGAGATCAGAAATTGTAGAAGAGATTGTCAAGCTGGAGTATGTTGACACAAAAGAACAAATTGTTGATATCTTCACAAAGCCCCTTCCTAAAGAGACATTTGAGTATTTAAGGCATAAATTGGGGAGTAATATCACTCTCATCCATTCAATAAAGTCTTAACAAGAAGCGCAGATTCAAGAGGAGCTAAACATTATATTATCTTTCAGCTCCGTGAAGAATTTTCTATTGATATCAAAGGGGGGGAGTTGCAGAAAAGGCAGAGCATTACAGATAAGGGGAGATTTATGTTCTTGTTGCATTCACAAATCATTTCTTTGCAGGGTTTCTATTAATGACAAAGGGGGAGATTGTTGGAAATATTGTTGCCATTAATGTCAAAGAGTGAATACGATCACCACCATCATATTGTTGTTGTAAAAGGATGATCAATAGAAGTTATATGCAAAGAAGAATTAAATAAAAATGGGAAATATTTATTGTATTTAAAGTCAAAATTTTATCCTTATTGGGCCAACCCATATTGCATCATTTAAATTGGCATCCAATTTATGATGCTCACATTGGGTAATTCTCCCAACTTTTATGTGGGTTGACCACACATAGGATGTTTCCCTCTTTCAATGAAATTAGAATTAAATTTATTGCTTTTATTTGGGTTGATCTCTCTTGGATGGATCACCCACTTTGGGAGAGTTTCCTTTCTTGGGTAAAGAGGTATTTGATATGGTATAAAAGAAGATAAGTTGGAGATCTGAGGAGCAAGAATTTAAGGCAGTATCTTTCCATATACTAGCAGGCTTACGAGCAGATTGAAGGAATTGTGATCAAATTTTATGAGAAGATTTACAGGAGATTTATGAGCAAATTTAAAGTGTTTGAGAAAAATTATGAGAAAATTTATAGCAAATCTACAAGAATATTTTATGAAGTAATTTGACATGATTATCATGCTTTGAAGAAGCATTATTCAATAAGATGAAATTTTTGTTCCTTTGGAAGTTGGTGCCTCCTAATTGAAGATATTGGTGTCTCTTGCTAATTTGGTGCTTAGTGATGGAGATTGGTGTCTCTTGCTAAGTTGGCACTTAGTGGTGGGGATTGGTGTCTCCAATGGGTTGGTGCCTACAAATATTTGTAAAGAGAATTTTATTGTTGACTAGATTTGAACAGTAGATCCAAGCAGTGTTTTCTCCATTATTTTCTCCCTAAAGGGTTTCCACGTAAATCTTGAGTCTCTTAGTTGGTAGATCTTGTATGATTATTATTTTATGGTTGTTAGTTTTTAAATAAGTAAAAATGTATCTTATACTAATTCACCCACCCTCTCAATATAAGTGTGTGTGTTCATCATAAAAATAAGAAACAACCTAGAGAATTTACTAGAGTTGGGTTTTATCCAAAAAGCTAGCTAGAGTACTTGAGATGGAAAGACAATAGAAGGTGTTCCCTTGATCCAATAGTTGAGGTTAAACAAGGCTAGAAAAAATAATTAGACACTAGAAAAGTGATGTGCAAGTGATCTGGAATTGGTTTGTAATTGTGCAAGAAAAAATAGTATGCACTAATACAATGTGGAGGAAACCTATATAGTGTAGTATAAACCTAGCACAAACATGAGAAGTACACAAAAAAATGGCCTCTAGAACAAAAACAAGAAATTGTGGTAATGATCACCCTTTTGCAATAGTGACCTCAGAATTCTAGAACTTTAAACTTGCAATCTGATTGTCTTACGTTTATTGGTTTTATAGTGTTTGTCCATTTCAAATTTGATGTTCATGCATAAATATATAGGGGTCAAAAGTTGTACAAGGGACAAGAAAATTGGTTATGTCTACTTGGAATCCTAAATTAGTCAAGCCTCTAATTGGTTTGTTTCAACTTCTAATGTAACAAAATTTAATATATTGGAGTGTGTCCTAGCCTATTTGCAAAAGCTATAGAACAATAATGAAAGATTGAAATATTTAAATCCTAAAAGCTTATACCAATGCATATTTGTGTTTTTGTGTATATAGGATTTGAGGAAAAGCATCACCATGAATTCCAAAGGAGAAGGAAATGAGAAGAATGCAATGAGTAATTATGACAATAATAAAGGTTCAAAATGGTTATCAAGGAAATTAAGTTGCACATCAATAGCCAAAAATAAAAAAAGAAGTTATACATCATGCATTCATTAAAATAATAGAAAAAACAAAGATCAAAGCACCAAGAATCAAAACCATCCTTGTTAATGAATTTAAAATATGTTTTTATAAATTGATTTGAATAAGTTGTTTGAAAAATGCAAAAATCCAAGGGATGTGTATTTTTAATGTTTAAAGATAAGTCTAAGTAGGTAGATACTACCACGATCACATTACTATCCAAGTGGACAAAATCCACAAATAAAGTTTGGAATGGACAAAAGTTAGAGGGTTCAAATTGGCATTTCAATGAGGGTCAAAAGGCTAATAAATGAGTTGAGGAAGTTCTAGAACATTATGGACACTAAAATGAGCATTTAACATAACAAAAATTGAAAATTAGATGATTTTTTGTTGTACATGATCATGTTGTTCTCTTCTAGTATTTGGTTGATTTCTACAAATTGAGAATCTACATGTTCCCCTACCTTTGTTTAGTTGCCTCTTAGACAACTTTGCTCCCATCCTTAGAGCAAATTAGTATGCTTCTTCCACAATTCTAAGTTTAAGCATATACTCATCTCATCTTGGAAATCAACCCTTAGCCCAATGATAAATTTACCATCTTCTCCTAACCAACTTCATAGTGACCTAGAATAAATATCTTGTAGAAATCTTTAGTATAATCTTTGACACTCAACTCTCTATCCCAAATTTGAGAGCTTCTTCAATGATTCCAATTAGTAATCATAAGGTAAAAATTTCCCTCATCTTGCCAACCATTTTTTCCTAGTGTTAATCTTCTCATTTACTCTTCTAATTCTCTACCATTGCACTAACTTCTCCCATAAGTTTGCATGACCCTTTAACTTGTATATGCCACCTTCACTATTTGTTAATTATGTGCATCATACTCAAAGTGCTCCATCTCAATGAGCTAATCTCTTTCTTTATTAGTACTTGTCATTAGGCATAGTACTATTGCAATCAATTCTTCAACTCATTTTGTTAATTAATTATTAATAAGTTGGTTTTGAACCAATTAAAAACTAGAATGTTATTCTCTTCAAATATAATTTTTTTTTTTTTAAAGTGAAAATGTTAAATGCTTTAAAATTTGTAAAAATTATTTTTCTTGAACATAATTGTTATTAATTTTTTGCTTTATAAAGTCCCTTCATTATTTTTTTCTAAAATAAATAAATGTTACTTATTTTTATAAAAATAATTAAGAATGATTTTTTAATGTATGTAATTGTTATTTTTTTATTAAAGAAAATCTCACAAAAATCAATTAGCTATTTTATAGAGATTTGGATTCACACAATTAAAATAATAAAATAAAACTTAAATTAAAGCACATCCATAATTTAGCATATAAAGATAAGATAATCTTCTGGATTTGATTTTACATAATTAAAATAAAAATAAAAATTAAATCTTAAACTTTGATATTGCCTCTTTTTTATTTTCCAAAATTTCTTAACTTCAAAACATACATAAATACAAATACAAATTATATTAAAATAACTAAAATTATTATAGTTATTAACTAAATTATAATTATAATCCTATTATTATTAATTATTATAATCCTAAAAGCATTATAATTAGGAATAGGATTAGAATTAAAAATAAGGTAAAAATTATGATTACAATGTTTAAAAATTAAAATAAAATATTACTAATAATAATCACTAAAATATGATTAATAGATATAATGCTCCAAAATTTCATTCATCTAATATCTTTAATTCAAATCTTATTCCCAATATTAATTCATAGAATATTTTTTGTAATGTCACTCTACAATTCTTTATTGTTAGGGTTAGGGTTACGACCATAGTTAGGGTTAGAGATAGGTCTAAGATTAGGATAATGGTTTAGAATTTATTGTAAGGTTAGGGTTAGTGTTAAGATTAGGGTGTGAGTTAGGGTTAGGGTTAGGTTATGCAAAGAACTAATTAACAATACTAAAACACTATAATTAACAAAACTTACATTTATTTTTATTTAAATTTATTTTTATTCACATTAGTAAAATTTACATTTATTTTTTCCAAATCTAGAAAACAATAATTACAATACTATAAAGGCAAGTACTAGCCACTACGTGGCACTTGTTTAAATTTTATTTTCTCAAGACCAGGTCTCTTTGTTGTATTCTTCGATCGCATCCAATACTACAAGGCTTTTACCATATCTATCATTTATCCCATTCTTTTATTTTGGCAAATCCTACATGACCTTTTCTAACTTCACTTTTGGAAGGCATGTTGACTCAACAAAACGCACAAACTAGATTTTCATATCAATAGAATAAATACTCTACCCAACAATTTATGTTGGGAGATGGAGAATTCTCTTAACACCAACTATTCACCTAGTTAAAGGACATTCATTTTCCTCTACACTTTCTACCCAACACTTTTGTTAAGAGGATATGTGAGAGAGAGAGAGAGAGAGAGAGAGGCAATCTTGTCCTCACCAAAAACACAAATCTAACCCTAGAAATCATAAATAACATGAATCTATGAGGCTTTCAAACAAGAAAGCCTATAACGTGTAACAAAAGTTTAATACATTTAGTTGATCTCTCTACAAGGATTCAACAAACTAGATTGAAAAAAAAAAGTTATTCTAGAACAAAACATGTGCAATAAATATTTATACATAAGCTTTTACATAGTTTCCCTTAAGAAATGCCTCTATTCGTACAAAAGCAAACACATGATTCCTAAGTTTTCCTTATAAAAACAAGCAACTCCCCAATCCTTTCAAAGCTATCCATCTGCTCGCTTCTTGTAATTACAAAACAAAGATCCCATTCCAAATCTCTACACCTTTGTTTATCATTTTCCTATTCTAAGAGTTCATTTTTCCAAGAGCCCCTATTGCAACCAATTTATCCACATGGGGGCATGATTCTCAAGAGGAACGCCATTATTTACAATTTCTCCCTTCTTCAATCATACAACCCCCAAATGGTGCACTCCATTTCATTGGTCACCAAGAATACAACTTAGATTCTCTCATAACTCCTCACTCAATGATACATCATAGATGTCTTACAAAATAACTTCCCACTTAATGAGGCATCATAATTACCCCCACATTAAGAGGATGTCACAAATTATCTTTCAATGGGGCCAAATGGGGAGATTTCTCTTCAATAGAACTTTTGTTAATGATTATTCCATTCATGATTATTCCAATGTGCTTTAGCATGAATTCTTTCCAATGAGATTAGTCAGAATTTAATTAAATTATCTAAAAGTTTCTTTTTAATTCTTACACATAATAATGAAATTAATAATCATAAAACAAAAATAATTCTAACATAATGATTATGGGTCTTAGATCTATATGATGATATTTTTTTAAGATTCATACCATTTTTTTTTTTCTAATTGACGACAAAATTTTCCTATATTCCAAAAAATATATTATAGGAGGTGGCCTTTTTTTATTATTAATTTAGGTTATCATGAACTTATTTCTCTCTTTGAATGCTGATTCTTTGGTGTATAACTCCCTTTTGCACGTGTAAATATGCATCTCTTTGTCACAAAAGCAGAGCAAAGAGGCTAATATATAGAGCTCGAAATATACGCATAACTCTTATTTCACCCTCTATAAAATAAAGATTTTTAATCCATTTTCTTTAAAGCGATTTTCAATTATCTTGTTTTCTTAGAAGTTCTTTTTATTTATTTGAAAGAAGTAAACATTGTAAGATCTCTTATTATTTATTTGAAAGATCTAAACATTGTAAGATATTGTAGGATTTCAAGTTGTTATTTTTATCAAAACAAAATTCCCATCCAAAGTTTACTTCAAAAATACAATCTCACCTTCATTATGATATCAATTTATTTCAATTTGTTATTTTTCATTTTTTCTAAATAATTTATTATTCAATAATTAATCTCAACACTTTTTTTTTTCAACAAAATTTAAGTGTCAAATATAAATATTAAAATAAATAATAATTATAAAAAGAACACTTTCCATTATAAAAACATGCTTAAGTTGGAGAAATCATAACTAAAGCCTTCTGATATTAAATTCTAAAATGGCTCGTTCATATTTGAACATGACCATGTTTTGGTACAGATCAGTGACGTTAAGTTGATATGTCTTGCAACTTGCTTGTTGATAAAAAATTTATTTGATTAATTCGCTTCTGAAGGTAACTAGAACATCATTTGGTCCAGAATGTATTCAAGATGGGCATCATGGCTAATATTAATTGGTGCATTTGGGCATCCTCTCACTTATATGCTAGGTCAATAAAATATGGGGATTTAAACGTGGGCCTCCTCTATATATATGTGTACCCCTTTTACACTACACCACAACCCCTTGAAATGCAACATTTTCACAATATAAACTGTAGTAGTATTAATCCCCTAAAATGACTCAATCTGTATTTGCACAAAGAGCAAGCCCCAAGAAACAATGTTAGACGAGCATTAGTTGCCGGGGACTGAAAAAATTGAGTCACCTATGAATAGAGATGGATCTTTTAAGTTTGCTAGGCAAGATGATATTAATTTCTACCTAACAATTTTTGGCATGCAAAGCCTTGTTTTGGATATTGTACGAGGATCTCAAAAGTAAATATGACTTTTGAACTTTGAAAATTTCCTATCCATTGATATTTTTGTCTTTAATTTTTCAATTTTTTGAGTCTTTTGTGATAATCTCGTTTCAAAATTTGAGGTGTGGTGTTTCTGATGCTGTTTAGTTTGTACACCATGCTTATATCCCTGGCCCAAAGAACTTGGAGTTGCTCAGACTCCTAGATTGTCTATGCTGTTGGACTTTCCTATTATTTATTACTCCTTTGTGGTTTGATCTTGAGGTTAACAGATGCTGTAGCTTCGTGTGTAAGCCAGGGACTGATATCCATGTGGCAATATGACTTGGGTTCAAAGCATAATCAGTACAATATGGAAATTCCTTGTAGAATTCTGGTATTTGTTGACACACAATGAATGTCACTTGTTTGCTGGCCACTCTCTTACTGAGATGCAACCATCTTCATTCTTACACACAAGTAATCTTAGATTTTACTATTAATCCATGCAAAACATGTAACTGCTTTCCGAGCCTCAGACTCAAGTTCATACCCTGTGGTTTCAAGTAATCCATGCAAAACATGTAACTGCTTTCCGAGCCTCAGACTCAAGTAATCTTAGATTTTACTATTAATCCATGCAAAACATGTAACTGCTTTCCGAGCCTCAGACTCAAGTTCATACCCTGTGGTTTCACTCCAGTAATCATACACACTAATAATAGCTTTTACATGTAATCAAGCTGGATCTTAATTGTTTGCCTCATCTATGACACGTATCAGATTTCTAACATCTTGAAGAACATATTGCCACGTCTGGTCTCATGCCACTTTCAAACTAAGTTAGATCTCCCTTTCTCTGCAACTGTTGAGAAGCGAGGGCTCAATAGCCCTTCATATGGTTCCTTTTTACAGGAAACATTCTTCCTAAGCAATTGTGTAATCCTGTCTTAACTATATATGCTGCCAAAAGCCTAAATGGTGAGTGGTCATACAAAATCAACCATCAATGATTTCACTTTTATCATGAAGTGAAGACTGCCATACGTTCTTATTGGCTTGTAGACCTGGGCAACAATCATCATTATTCTCTTTTAAGACCCGCCCAGGAGGAAAGGACTTTTGATTACAGCGAGGACTCCTAGCTTAGCTTTAACTGTGCATTTTTCGTATCAAAGAAACACTATTCTTTTCACAGAGGTTCTCCATCAGACACACCTGCACTTTTGAACATGATTTTTTCCATTTGCTTCTACATTTTTCCAAACGTGTTGAAATCTGTATTATTTCAAATCATCTGTTTCTTTCATAGCTTTTGTCTTGACATCTTTGGAATTTTGTTCCTATTATGCTCCTTTCCAACAAACAATGACATCACCTTTCAAATCCATAATTAAATAAATGTTCAGAATTATTTGCTAGTAGGCAAAGTCATGGATCATGCTGCAACGGTTGAAAACAAAACTGTCATGGGGCTATATACCTCTTTCTTTCTACTTCATTTTCCCATCCCAAGGAAAGCCTGTCACTTTATCGTGTCACTGATCCTATAATGCTATAGACCTCAACAAAAGTGATATTGTTTTGAACTTCTAAAGAAAATATTTTATTTCAATATATATCACGTGAAACTTGTGACTGCATTAGTAAATTCGACACTGACCTACATTATCAAACAGAGAAAAATACATAAGCAAGCTGCAATATAACTTCATATAAGTTGTCAACTACAAACATGCAGTGTGAAAAGCCATCAAGAACAACCAGCAACAGCTTTGGAATACCAAAGTAACTTATTGGAAAATAGTGATGACATCAAAGAGACAACGCTAATGAAATGGATAGAAGACAACTCCTCAGACACAGATATTGAAGCACCCTTGGGTTTTATTGGGCAAAATATATGCTGGAGCAATCCAGATTTGTATCACCACACAGTCTGTTTGTCACTATGACAGCAGAAGACCCAGGAATGGGAACCAAAAGGAGGCCTTGAGCTCCTTTCCAGAAGGAATAGGAACCCAAAAGCTCCAAGGACCCTCATAAATTGTTGCTTAGTTATAAAGAAACAAATAAAGTATATTATTTTCCATGAGCGCAAGCAGCACATCAATGGGGCTTGAAAGTACAGTGAAATATAATAGCAGAGAAAGATTGACAAGAACTCCAACATCTTAAAGAAACTATAGGCTATAATCTAAAGGAACAAAACAAAATATTCTAACTAGTAGGTGAACCCACAACAGACAACCACTAAACCAGTAAGGAAAAACGTCATATAATACAAATATTATTGTGAAAGAAATACCCATCAAAGATAAGGATAATACGGGGCCAAAGAAGATAAGCCTGATGGAGGCCACGGCTTGCCCTAATCTGTGTCCAACTGCATAGAATGATGAGCATCTTTATAAACTGCCACAAAAGGCCCTGTACAAGATCTGATGATGTCCATACAAGAATGACCTTGGATCAAAAAAATAAGTATATGCCTTGGAGTTTCAGACCAAGGCCATGAGACCTACATGTTCCGGTTACAAGTTATTAGCTCGCAAGATTCCCGATGAAGGAACAATCAATCATTCTCTAACAACTCAACAGAGTTAATGATAAAATCTAATGATATAACTTGACTTTCATTTCTCAAATAGAAATCCACATGTTGCCATCACTAGTTGTCATTGGAACTAGGGCACAACTAAGATACAAAGATGGATTTAGATTATCTTACTTCCAAATTTCAAGATATAAGTGCACAAAGATATCATCTTGACCTAGGACTGTCAGTCTCTTTAAAAGCCAACCAATTAAAATCCACCAAGTCCTGACTACGTTCTTGAACAAGGAGCAAGCCATTTTGAATCTTTGATGCATCCAATGCTCCCATAGCGACCAACCGAAATTGAGTAAAGTCAGCTAGAAGATTTGGACAACACCTCATAAATAGTGCTTGACATATTTGACTGTTCTTTAGCAACTTTATCCTTACAATCATACAGGTGATATCAAAATAAGTGAGATAATTGCACCCAAACTTCAATTAATTGGCGATAGCTAAGCTCTCAAATCAAAATTGATTAACTCATTAGTGATAACAATCAACAACAACCTCAAATTCAAGGCTAAAAGAATCTCAAACACATCCACGGATAACACTATCATGGGTAAAGCCTTAGACATCCCAATCAAAAATTATAGTCATCCTTGATTAGAAAGAATTGTAGGGCTGCAAGATCTCTTTTTGTTTCTTCTCTGTGAGGATGAGAGAAAACTTGACTTAAATTACGAACCTTGTCAACTCATGGTTTTGCTATTGAGAGTTATTGGCAATACCAATACATAAGCCCGAAGAATACAAGATAATAAATTGTCCTACCACATTAGATGATGTTATCAACCTTATGATATTAAAAGAACTATATTGGCAGTCTAAGTACATTGACAACTCTTCAGGGACATCATTGTGGTACAGAGTTGGACATAACCAAGACAATCATCACTAGCTGTAGAGTTTTCAATTCCTATTGCTTGAGAACAAGCAATATTGGGAAGGGAGGACTGTCATGCCCTAGCCATAAACCACAAAACCCCCGATCACAGCCTGCACAGGGATTAAAAATAATCGCTGACCAAGGATGACTTTTTAAGGAAGTAATGCAGCGATTCCATATTACTATAAAGTAGTGCTAATATAAGGATGACTTTAATTAAACTAAAGTCAACGCTTACTTTAATTAAACTAAAGGCAGCACTTGGATTAGGGAGGGGTGCATCCTTTGTAAGGGGTGCAATGATTATTAAGGTTGTGACTATTCACCACTCATGAATGATATATAGGGAGATGGAATCATTTTGTGAAAGGCATTAATCACGTGTGGATTGGAAAAAAGAGAAATAAGAATTGGAAATTATAAGAGATCTATTGGAATAAATATTATATTTAGCAAGGATATTATTGGGAAGTAAGTTTACATATAATTAGGAATAACGATATATATATATATATATATATGCATTATAATGGCATAATAAAATGATATTTGAATTACAATTAATATAATAAGATTCCATCAGCAATCATATTTGGAATCAATGTGAAATGTTTGATAGGAAGATGCAGCAATACCGGTTCCCTCATCAAGTACACCAACCCCAAGATGGATGGACTGGAGGTCCTGCCATACTTGTGGGCCAAGGGGCTGAATGACTTGGAGGCTCATTCCGTGCCCTTGGGCTTGGTTGAGGAGGACAGTCTCCCAGCGTCCTATCAAGCTTTTCCATCAGATTCCTAATGTGGTTGGCTATTGGAAATAAGCTATGAAATAGATACGAGTGAATTTAGGATATTTTGATTTCAATAGAGATTATTTGTATATGATCATAGATTCTTGATATTAATTAATTAAGATTTTCTCTAAATTGTATTGCAATTATGTAATTTTATAGAATTCTATTGGTAAATGATTTGCATTTGTTGGAATTGTTATTTTTGGGCAAAAATCAGGTATATCCCAAAAAGGGGACATTACAGGCATAAGTAGAATTTTAAGGTCCCTACCATCCTAGAATGAGAGGATGAGCTTCATAACCTAAAGAAAGAATATTCAGAAGAATATTTGAGCTCAAAAATTTTCTCTTGCATTTCATTGAAGACTAAAACTACAGTAGTTGTCGATCATCCATAGGAACAAGGTGGTCATACAGCTCGCTAATTTGAAAGGCTAGACAACAATGTGTACTACTCAATTTTTTTCTGAATACTTACTCCTTAGACCTTGGCATCTAAGACAATAAGAAGAATGAGGTTCATAAAATTAGAAAAGAGTGTTAGAAAGAAAATTGAACTTGAATATTCAGACTTGCATTTCATTGGAGACTAGAACTACAGTAATTGTCAATCGCTCACACTGACTAGGGGATTATACAACCCCCCGGTTTGAAAGGCTAGGCACCAGCATGTGTACTGGACAACTTTTCACTGACTATTTACTCAGACCTCGGCATCTAAGACAATGTTCAAGAAGCTTCCTAACAAATATGCTAGGGACCAATGTGTACTTATCAAATTTTCACTGAATACCTACTCCTTAAACATTGGCATATAAGACAATACGAAGAATAGTTCAAGAGAGCTTCCTAACAAAAAAGCTGCAGCTATAGAAATAAAGATGGAAAAAGGGTCTGGAGGAAAGTCAATTTTGTTGACAAAGACAAGAAGGTGAAATTGGGAGGATACAGCCATTCTCTTGAATCCGTGACAATAAATTAAACTCAACAGAATGGGATAATTGGTGGTTAGCATTAATGTCCATTCTCCTTATCCATATAGTCTATTTGGCTTAAACTTTGTCTGGCCCAATATCTTTAGATTCAACCAATGAATGCTGTAGAAACCCTAGTTTCCCCCTGTCTCTGATTCTGATGGTTTTTGTTGTTTTTCCGAAGTTTTTGATTTTTTTGACGTTTTTGGGTTTTTGAGCATAAATGTAAAAAGTGCGATTTTGCAAATAAATGATAATAAATTCTATAAAAATTATTTATCTCCGGAAATCACAAACCCTAATGCAAATACTGAAGCTTGACTAATATATATTCTTCTGAGACGATTACAATGAAGATCCAATTACATGCAATCTGAAAAGTAATGAATTTTTATTTAAAGAACCTGGTATAAGCAGCAGGCTGAAAGCAATCAGATCTGGTACGGCTGCAACAAATTCTTCCTTTCCCTCCTTCTGTTGATCCAGAACAGTGCCAGGAAGGTAGGCGCCCAAGGTGGCAATGGCAGACTGAACTAAATGTAGGCGATTTGACTTTGGAGAAAGTACGCCTCTTTTCTGGTAAAGTACGGCCTGGTACATGACAGTACGGCTGTCAGCAGCAATAAATGAGACTGTACGGCTCCCTCAAGATTCTCCAGATCTCCTTGAGATGTGCGCCTAAATGCAATAACTCCTCTGTAACGGATTATTAACTGAAACTCTGAATGCAAATGACCTCTGAAGCTCTGTAATTTCTTCTGGATGAAGAAATCTCTCAACTGGCAATAAATCAGGTGATATCTCACACCCTCTGAACTGCTGTCACTGGAGATGGCTCATTCCCCAATGCATTCGAGACTGAAACCCTAAGTTTCTGTGCTCAGACCAAACTTGATCAATTTTCAATAACTCCATATGACATAATGGCTTCAATTCCAATGCAAACCTATATTCTCCTCAAAAGTGCGAATTCCTTAATAATAGGGATTCATTAAAGAATTCGACTTTTATCATTTAATTTTCTCAATAGTCTTCAGCCAAATTTTTATAATAAAATATAATCAACAAATGGCCCCTTCCTGATGATGGCGACCCCCTTCACTGAAATCACTTAAGTTATAATAAAATATTATAACTTTATATTATAATGCTCCAATAATTAATATTTAATTAAATCAATTAAATATTAATATCTCTCTCGATATAGACCCGATGCACGAGCCGTCTGAAGCTGACGAACAATGAAGTGATTCTGAACATAATCCATCCATACTGCTAAAAATAGCAGGGGTCCCACGCTGACTGCCAATAACTGCTAAAAATAGCAACTTATGCAAGAAGTGTCCGAACGAGCCCGAACGAAAGCCAACTGATCAAATACTGACAATCTGAAGCTGAGCCAACTCCATCAAGACCCTCTATCCAAACTATCAGCCTACGAGGGTCGCATAATAGGCTAATCCTGTGCTCCGAGAGATGTCAACTAGAAGGGGACATGACAGTCCGCCCCTCCTGAAATTGCTTGTCCTCAAGCAATCTCAATGCCGGATGCTGCAGAATATCCTCGCTCTCCCATGTAGCATCCTCAACAGGCAAATCTCTCCATTTCACTAGATATTCCCTGATAGTCCTCCTACGCAACTGTCTCTCTCTGTACTCCAGGATAGACTCAGGTACTAAGATCAATTTTCCCTCATCATCCAAGGGAGGTAGAACTGCAGACGGTACCACACGGTCCCCAACGCCTTCTTGAGGCGTGATACATGAAAAACGTTGTGTACCCTGCTCTCTGCTGGAAGCTCAAGCTCATACGCCACCTCTCCAACTCGCCTCAAGATCCTGAAAGGACCGTAATAACGTGGCTTAAGCTTCTCTGACCCACTCTTCCTAAGAGTGGACTGACGGTAGGGCTGCAGCATGAGGTAAACCATGTCACCCACCTCGAAATGCCTCTCCGTCCTCTTCTGATCTGCATACTGCTTTTGCTGATTCTGTGCCTTGGCAATATTCTCCTTGAGAGCCTTCATGGTATCCTGACTCTCCTGCAATAAGTCTCCAGCACTCGGCACTCTACTGTCACTCAGTAGCAAATCAAGAAAACTCGGCGCCTCATAACCGTACAACGCCATGAAAGGTGACATCTGAATAGTCATATGGAATGTCGTGTTGTAACAATACTCACACAAATGTATCCATTTGACCCATGCCTTCTGCTGCCCTGCAATATAATTTCTGAGGTACCCTTCCACCCACTTATTCACAATCTCCGTCTGCCCATCAGTCTGCGGGTGGTAACTAGTGCTCGGAGTGAGCTCGGTCCCACAAAGTCTGAATACCTCCTGCCAGAAGTGACTCAAGAACCGACTATCCCTGTCGCTCACAATACTCCGAGGCAATCCATGTAGTCTGAACACCTCACAAAAGAATACCTCTGCTACCTGTGTAGCTGTGTAGGTCGTGGTGATCGGAAGAAGTGGGCATACTTCGTAAGCCGATCCACAACTACATATATGCAATCAGCGCCCTTGGGCTTTAGGCAAACCGTAATGAAGTCCATCGACAAGCATTCCCACTTCCTGTCGGGGAATCGGAAGTGGCTGCAATAAACCCGTGCGTGTTCTCCTGCTATTCTGACAAATGTGGCACTCACGCACGTATTGAAGAACTTCTGCCTTGAGTCCTTTCCATGTGAATCTCTCCCGGATCTGTCTGTAGGTCTTGAAGTACCCGGGATGTCCTGCAGTCGATACATCATGAAAGGCTCGCATGATTATGTTCTTCACCTCTGAACCTGGGATCAAATATATCCTGTTCTTGTAAATGATCAAGTCATTCACAAGTGTATACCTGGTATCAACTGTCGATCCCTCAACAATGCTGGAAGCCCAAGTGTCCTTGGCATACTCTGCCACTATCATATGCCTCCAGTCCTCTGAAATGTGAACCATAGAGCTCAAATATGGTCTTCGCGAAAGTGCATCAGCCACTACGTTCTGTGTACCTTTGATATACGAGATATCAAAGTCATAAGCCTGCAACTTACTGACCCACTTCTGTTGTCTGTCATTGAGATCTCGCTGCCCCAAGAAGTGTCTCAAACTGTTATGATCAGTTTTAATGCAAAATTTGCTGCCAACAAGATATTGTCGAAATTTTGCTAAAGCATGCATGATAGCGAGCATCTCCTTATCATATATACTATAGAGTCTCTCGGGCCCTCTGAGTTTTCGGCTCTCGTACACAATTGGGTGCTTGTCCTGCATAAGCACCGCACCAATGCCCTCACCTGATGCATCGCACTGAAGCTCAAAAGGCTTCGCAAAGTCAGGTAGTGCCAAAACAGGGCATGTAGTCATCAACTCCTTAAATTTCATAAAGCATTCCTGTGCCTCAGGAGTCCAAATAAATGCACCCTTCTTCAGTAAATTTGTCATAGGGGCTGCATGTCGTGAATAACCATTCACGAATCTACAGTAGAATCCACACAAACCAAGAAACCCTCTCAACTGTGTCAGGTTTGCCGGTGTAGGCCAGTCAATAATAGCGCGGATCTTTTCAGGATCCATCCGCACTCCTCCTGCACTGATGATATGACCTAAGTATAACAATTCGGTCATTCCCAAATCACATTTGGATTCCTTGGCGTACAAGGACTCCCTCTCCAAAATACTCAACACGGTCTCCAAGTGAGCCAGATGCTCCTGCCAAGTCCTGCTGTATATAAGGATATCATCGAAGAAGACCAATACGAACCTCCTCAGCTATGAATGAAAAACCCTGTTCATCGTGGACTGAAATGTAGCTAGTGCATTAGTGAGCCCAAATGGCATCACTACGAACTCGAAGTGCCCACAATGACATCGGAAAGCGGTCTTCTCTATGTCCTGCTCACGGACCCTGATCTGATGATACCCCAACCGTAAATCAATTTTGGTGAAGTAGTATGCTCCATGGAGCTCATCAATAAGCTCGTCAATACGCGGTATCGGATACCTGTTTTTGATCGTCCTCTTGTTCAGGACTCTATAGTCGATACACATGCGTAATGTGCCATCCTTCTTCTTTACCAACACAACTGAAGAAGCGAATGGTGACTTGCTAGGCCGAATGTGACCCATAGCAAGTAACTCCTTTATTGTCTTTTCTATCTCATCCTTCAACCTCTTAGGATGCCTGTAAGGAGTTATCATAACGGGCTTAGCGCCCTCCTCGAGCTCTATAATGTGCTCTATGCCCCTGTCTGGAGGTCTCCCTGGTGGAATATCACTGAATACCTTATCATGCTTGACTCTCAACTGCTGTATGTCTGGATGATATTCAGTCTTCTGCTGTCCCTCCTGTATAGGTGCTAAAGTGCACTCGGCAGCCCACTCAACCATGTCGTGACGCATGAGCCTCTCCATCCGACGAAAAGAAATTGTTTTGATGTTGCTGTCCCGAATTGCTTTTAGTATGTGTGTCTTCCCGTCAACATCAAAACGGATCTCCATGTCCTTGAGACGAAGAGTGACTTCCTCCAATGAATGGCCACTTCATTCCCAAGACCAAATCAATATCTCCCATATTAACAACATAGTAATCAGCCTTGAACTCATAATTGTTCAAGCGTAAAGGAAGATCCTTTATCATGCGTTCACACCTCAAAGTGTATCCGTCGGCCACCGTAACCCTAATGCCCTCGAACTCCTCAGTGATGAGTCCGCGTTTCTCAACGAATCTAGCATCTATGAAGTTGTGTGTGGCTCCAGTATCAAGAGGGTAATGACCCTCTGTGCTTACACCACCAGAACTGAAATGACCTGCTCACTGAATGCGGGCATGCCTTTAGGCTAATCCCCTGCTCCTAGGCTCTGAAAAGCCTCTGCCTCTGATCCTCTCAGAACTCTCCTGCTGTTCGCTGTTTTTTTTTCCGAATCCTCATCATACGCCCCATCACTCGATTTGCCTTGCCCTTAGGTCTTAAAGGACAATCGTGATTGGCGTCATAGGGACCTTTGCAATAGAAGCAAAGCTTCTTCCTGCGTAGATCATTAAGGGCCTCTCGATCCAAAGGTGGAGCTGCTGATTTACCTTTTGAATCGTTTTTAAAATCTGACTTTTCTTTGTTAAAATCAGATTTGTCCCTGTTTCTGTTAAAACCCTTATTGTCCCTGAAAGATGAAGAACCTCTGGAGTTGAATCTACTAGAAGGTGCTGCCAACTCCATACTCTGTGCTTTCTTCATCGCTTCCTGTAATGAAGGAGGATCAAAGGCTTTGATCCAACCTCTCAATGGCTCTGTCAAACCCTCCATGAAGAGTACTACCAACCGCCTCTCTGAAATGTTCGGAACCATGACTGATAACTTCTGAAAGTCACCAATATAGGACTTCAAACTGCCACTCTGTCTCAACTGAGCCAAGTCTCGGAAGTAGGATTCTAGATCCTTCCTGTCAAACCGCTCAACCAATCTGTCCACAAACTCCTGGTATGATGTGATCCTGTCATGCTGTAATGTCACCATACCGTGGTGCCACCAATCGTAAGCCACTCCCTCGAGATGCAATGTAGCATATCTGATAGCATCTCTCTCAGCCATCGGGCGTAATGTAAGAAATGTGTCTAGCTTACTAATCCATGCCTGGGCTGTCACCTTACCACTACCATCGAACATTGCTAAATTAAGCCTGTTGGTTGCATGTTTTAGGTCATTGTTTTGGTATCTAGGTCTCCAATCATGTCGACCTCTGTGGTGCTCTCGCCTCTGAGTGACAAAACAGTCAAAAGAAATCCTCTCTCTGACCTCTGGTGGTACTAACTCCCACTCCTCGTTCGCTGCCATAAGTGTGTCTACGAACAACTCCTCATGCTCCTCTGCAATAGCCTCCTCGGCCTCCTGTCTCACAAAAGTAGGCCTAGTGGGCCTATCTGCTGTCCGTGAGGCTGTCCTCGGTGCTCTGCGAGATCCCGCTTCACTCCTCTCATCGTCACGATGTGGTGACGGTCTCCTCGGAGTACCTAATCTCTGGAGTGCCACTGTCAACTGCTGCAATACATCATTTGACTGCCGTTGACCTGCACGTAAATCTCTGAGTGCATGCAAAACCTCTGCATCATCCTGATCTCTAGGGTTTGGAGGAATCTCTGCCCTAAGATTATCTGTTCCTTCCATCATTTCATCGGCGCATTTTCCACAGCTGCTGCTCAAACTCTGTTGCTGTCATCGGAGCACGCGCGCGTGTGTAATGCACAGAGAGCCAATCTGCTCTGGCATAAGGCGCTAAACCCGTGGGATGGCGGGTTGGTTAAATACTTAGAAACCCTAGTTTCCCCCTGTCTCGATTCTGATGGTTTTTGTTGTTTTTCTGAAGTTTTTGATTTTTTTGACGTTTTTGGGTTTTTGAGCATAAATGTAAAAAGTGCGATTTTGCAAATAAATGATAATAAATTCTATAAAAATTATTTATCTCCGGAAATCACAAACCCTAGTGCAAATACTGAAGCTTGACTAATATATATTCTTCTGAGACGATTACAATGAAGTGATTCTGAACATAATCCATCCATACTGCTAAAAATAGCAGGGGTCCCACGCTGACTGCCAATAACTACTAAAAATAGCAACTTATGCAAGAAGTGTCCGAACGAGCCCGAACGAAAGCCAACTGATCAAATACTGACAATCTGAAGCTGAGCCAACTCCATCAAGACCCTCTATCCAAACTATCAGCCTACGAGGGTCGCATAATAGGCCAATCCTGTGCTCTGAGAGATGTCAACTAGAAGGGGACATGACAAATGCTTTATAATATTAACCCAGAGAATCAATTCAAGTCAACATTTTCAAGCAATGCTGCTGAATATAATTTGAGAGATAGAACCAAAATTCCTATGCTAGAGCATATAGCAGCAAAAGAATGAATCTTATGGACCCTATAAGATCATAAGGAGGATTGATGAGGTTGCATATGTGCTAGAGCTTCCAGTAAACAGCAGAATTCATAATATTTTCTGCATATCATGCTTGAAGAAGACCCTTGGACAGCAAGTTACACCATCACTTGAGCTGCCACCACTTGATGAGGATGAGAAATTGATTTTGGAGCCTGAGGTAATTGTGGATGTAAGAGAGAAAAAGTTGAGGAACGAGGTTATTCTAAAATATTTGGTGAAATGGAGGAATCTTCCACTTGAGGATGCAACATGGGAAGGAGTGGAGATTTTTGAGCATCCAAGCTTGAAATTGCTTGGGGACAAGCAATCTTGGGTGGTAGGACTGTTATGTCCCTAACCCCCTGAAGCCAACTTGCAGCACCTAAAAGTGTTTTTTTTAACACTAAAAATTAATAATAATTTAAAATAATAATAATTTTTCTATGGCCGAACTAGACACTCTTGTTTTGGGTACCAACTTTAAAACAAACAGGTATATATGTGATTCTTGTTGGCCGGGTGAATTCATCTGGAAATTTGGTCTGAAATCGGGAGTTTTCTCAAAGTGCTAGCTCAGATGCAAACCCTAGCTGCCCACCTAGGTCAGGACAAAAACCCTAAACTGGTTCTTACTAAGTTTGCTCATATTTTGTTGTTTATCTGATCAGAAAATCGTGATTTAACCCAATGAACTGCTACCAGGTTGGTCAGCATTGTTGAAGTGGTGGATTCTTGCTTTTTTCTGCCTGCGGCTGGCCACTGGGTCGCCTGCTGGGCATTCATACCAGCAGATTCGTGGTACTTGTGTGCAGGTCTGAGGTAGCAGCACTGAACTCTAATCCAGAACTCAAGAAAGTGACGAATTGCAGAAGGGACTAGGTCTCATTCAGCAACCTGGCAGCCCAGCAACCAAGGATGTCATCACATTTGAGAGTACCAGGCCTCTTGCTTATCATTAGAGCGTTGTTTCCAGCACCCCCCACCACACCAGGCTCTTATTTGTAAGGCGCCAGACAAAGACATTAGCCACTGTTATACCCAGCCTCTACATGCAGAGATCCAGGTTAGGACCACAAATCCCTGCACAGCACCATCAAGTCTGATTGCATTAAATGCCATTTTCAGGCGCTAGCAGTTAGGCGATCAGGTTTGAGGGTTAACACACCTCAAACCCTAGCTTGGGGTGCCAGCCACTCTCCTCCAGATAGAGCTAAGCGACCTACAACTGGTCAGGGACACTGAGATCTGTAATAATTCCACTCCAATCCGCTGTGTGGACCAAGATAGTGGTATAGGAAGCAAATCTCAGCATTGTGTACATCAAATCCAGGAGTTCCAAGCAATGTTCTACCATTCCCAGGCATTGTAACTGCTGCAGGAATTTGGACAACAGCAAATACTGATCTGTAAGAGGAAAAGTGCCCAGTTTGTTTTTCCTGATACTTACTAGCAAAATGCAGCAGAACTTTAAGTGCCTTGTTGATTTATATTGTCCTACATTAATTATCTCTTATAGATGTGTGGTTTTGTTGGCTATCATATGCTAGGGTTCTTAAGGGTAAATTCACAGCTGTAATCTTGATTGAATCATAAGAACAAACCCTAGGGCTATTTGAGCATCAGCATTGTCTAGTTTTAACAGCAGATTGAGTGATCAGAGTTCTCTATGTTTGCTTATAACTATTTGGGTAACTTGAAACCCTAGACTCAGGAAAGGGAACATTTCAGCCATGGGTGAGTGGCAAGAAGATGATTGAGGACTTCATGCCATTGAGATTAGAATCTCCAATCTAGCCTTAAGTGACTGGGTCATCAAGATATGGGAATTTATGAAGCAGATGGACAACGCATGGCCCCATGCATTGGTGTTAAGAAGCGACGACCAACTTGTTACTAGACCCTAACCAATTTTCAGGACAACAAAATGACTTTTGATACAACACAATCTCTTAGTTGCACCACCATGCCTTCTTTGGCAATAGGTACATATCTTTTGCATGATGATAATACAAGCATTGGGAATCAATTTGAGACCCTTTTTATTGCTATCTAGAACATTTTCATTAAGTTATGGCAAAGTGGCACAAGATTCATAGGGATATTAAAGGTGAATAGCAAGTGCTATGAAGGTTCAATTGGTTTTTGGAGCTTCAGCTAATGAATGCCTTTGTCACAATCAGGAGGAGGATGACCTCGTGAAGGTCCCTCTTCCAAAGAAATATGCCTATAAAATGTAAGGATTGTGAAAGGGTGGCTCTATGGCCTGTTTACTCCCCATTTTTTGTCTGTTCTTTCGATGACTATCTGTTTCTTTTTGGTTGGGGTCTAATGCTACTTAGTTGTGGCTATGAAAAAACTATGACATGGATGGGGCTGATGTAATTTGCTCCAGCCCATCATATGACTATATATGGTAGTTTGTGGTTTGGGTGGTTTTACAGGATCAATTTTGGCAAGTATATTGTGTGAACAAGGGTACAATGTAAATTGTAAATCCAATCATAGTTGTACAACTCACCGAGTACTCACACAGCTGAAGCTGGCAAGTTACCATAAAACTCATGATTTCAGGCAAAAAACTCGCGATTTTTCCAAAATAACTCACAACTTTTGCAGAAAAACTCACCCAATCAGCTATAAATTGTTTTTTCCACCCACTGTTCAAAAAAGATGATTCTTGCATTTCAAGTGGCAGCATGCAAGTGGTGATTTAGGGCATGCCTAAATGAGTATTATTTCATTTTTTTCACCTAATGTTATCAATTTTATATGAAACATTTTTATGAACAAAAGAGTGCCAAATACCAAATGTTGCTCTTAATGATAAAATTGTGAAAATGATGTGTGCCATGAAGGTTTGTGCGGTTTTAAAGGTCTTCATTTGAGCTTGGTGGTGGGGGGCTCCACCCCTCAACCCTACCTTATATCATGATAGGGAATGCGCCGCCCCTCAACCCCATTGGAGTCTCTACTCCCAAATCCCCACTAATTATTGAGATCTCTTGTCACATAAGAAACTTGATTACAATGAGGTGACAAGGAATTGGGATATAACTTGTGTGTGCTGACTTAGACATTATTATCACACAACTTGCCAAAAATCTCTTTAGATGAGGCAAATTCTACATATGATATGGCTTGTAGAAGTGACATTGTTAGTCATTTAGAGATTGAACTTGTTTATTGGTCTATGATATGTATTAAACTCTTATTTTGATTTATTTATGATGGAAATCGGTAATATATTCTACAAATTCAATAGTATGTGTGTTTTTGAAGAGTACTTTCAGAAATTTATGTCTTCTCAAATGTTTGATAAATTTGTCAAGTTACTACCAAGTTTTTCCGTGAGGTTTTTAGAAGTTTGGGTTTGCCAAGTAATTGTCGAGTCCAAGTTTTACAACCATGAATCCAACTCTCTTTAGTAGTGTATATTAGTATAACATATGGCTTTGACAACATATTGAGGCTTCTATTTTGGA
This sequence comes from Sequoia sempervirens, assembly GCA_007258455.2. NCBI lineage: Eukaryota > Viridiplantae > Streptophyta > Pinopsida > Cupressales > Cupressaceae > Sequoia > Sequoia sempervirens. The sequence goes on from VDFB02228010.1 coordinate 33,725, forward strand.
CTATAATTGTTTGGCTCACACGTCGTGATCTAGGTAGTTATGGTCTAAATTGGCAAGCCTAGAGTTTTTTTCAAGAAATCGGTAAGGATAAACATAGTTTTTAAGATGGATATGGTGAGCTTCCTACTACCAAAATCCAAGTGGCAACACTCTTATTTTTTGGCCCCTAAGTGCCTTACCCAAGTTTACGAGAAAAAAGAAATATATTTATATATTTATCCAAGGTTTTGTCCTCCATTCCCAATGGCGTTGTTCTTCAATCCAATCTTGCACAAAGGTAGGTTACCAAGGGCCAATTCCCATACTCTAGATCCACGATTTGATCTTGATTCTAGGAATGCCAACCAAGATTTTCTCAAGCCCAAACTAGTCCTACAAGCTATCTACCTTATTTAAGTCTATAAAATGTAATAAAAAAGACTTTGTGAAATCTTTAAATTGCAATTCTACTCCAAAATCAATGCCTTTTGATGGCAGCACTTCTCACACCCATTCTACGTTTCTTAAGTGGGGCAATTGCTAGTCTTCCATTTCCCCAAATAACAAAAGTTTTGTTAGGACTTCTTCAATGAAGACCATGGGTTCAAGCATTTGCTCCTACTCTACACTATCAAATTCGGCCATATCCCCAAGTGCCTTGGTTTCTCTACATCGGTCATCCAATCAAGATTTTTCTACTAATAAGACTATGCATTACACATCCATAAGGGTTCCTTCAATCCAAACACCTAATCGACTTATCATCAATCTTGGCAAAGAAGCTATGAAGGATGAAGTAGAGCATGGGGAAAATACACTAATTTGTTGCTTCCACAATCAATGGCCAAACCTAGTGGGATTAAACAAGTGGATCCTAGCAGCCTATCCTAGAAGGTGAGATATGCATTGGCCCTACACTAAAGAATTCTTTTACATGATTTGTGAGTTATCAGAAGGCAAGAATTTGCTGCTTCAAAAAGGACCATAAGCTTAGGGCAAATCTTATCTATACATGAAGCCATGGTATCTTGATTTCAACCCTATCATTGAGGTCTTGACCACCATTCCAATTTGGGTAAGATTACCCAACTTGCCACTACATTTCTAGAGCTCCTTCTATTTGAATTCAATAGGAAACTCCATTGTAAAATTCATTATAGGTCTAGCTTCGTCTTAATCTTCTCACTCTTTCATTCTCCCTTCGCCTTTGCTCTTATCCTACTAGAATTGGACTTATTCAAACCCTTACATATTGAAATTGACATCCCTTAGGGACAATCTTTGGAATGAAATTGTGGATTATGAGGGATTGGAACTCAAGTGCAGACAATGCTATGATTCAAGTCATAAGGTGGATGAGTGTCTAAAAGCTTCAATAAAAAAGGAAAAAACTAAAATGCGAGCAGCCTAGTGGAAAGGTGTAGATTTGAACCATCAACATATTTTTCCTATTGAAAGATAAAATGCTAAGAAAGTGGCAGCACTAAGTCCTATTTAGAGAGAAGGTACTAAGGAAGTGGTTGCACCAAGTCTTGGATTGCCAAGCACCTCTCCTTGAAGAGGCATAACCATGAAAGAGTTGATCCTCTCCCCTCTAGGGTAAATGTTAGTAACAAAGAGAACTCATCAAATACGGCTCCCTCACAAATTCCCAAAACTAATGACCCATCAAAAGAATGCACAAACCAATGGACAATGGTCAAATGAAAGAAAACTCCAAGCAAAGCATGATAGGGCAAGTGTATGATGACTCTACATTTCCATGATAAGATGGGCCAAAAAGGCTCTTCAACAATTAGTTTTGTTTGTACTAATTGCTCCCCTAGCTTTTTAGCAAGGTGGTTTTGTAGATATAGTTTCTCCCCACCTTGTGTGGGTTGAGCTTTGACATTTCCTCTTTGCACCCCTATTCTCAAGGTCAATGGAAAACCTTTTATTTATTCATTTTATTTTATTTTAGGGGAGTGGCCCCTAAGCCACAATTCACCAACCCAAAAAAAATATTAATTATTAGTTGTAATATTTCAATAGTTATCAAATATATTAACAATAAGTTTTAATAAATATAGTAATGACAATAAAATAAATTCAATAATATATATATAGTAAATATAATTAATTAATTAAATATCTAAATATATTTATCTCTTAAATTAATTAGTATATAATAAGTCTAAAGGTTTTATGTTTCTTTAAATTTAAATTTATAATAGAATGAAGAGGATAAAATTAAATTATAATCATTATTCTTTATAAATTAAAATGAAAGGTTAAGAGCTAAGAGGAGTGGCCGAATGTGAACATTGCGTAATTGAAGTGGAATATCATCATTCATTTTACTTATTTTCTTCTCTATTTTTGTTCGCCTACTTCATAGAAAATGGTAATGAAGATTCAAAAACTTGCAAACATTTATGAAAAAAAAATTTATAGAGCTTAGTTACAAGTCAAAATAAATGCATATTTTATTAGGGTTCACAAGGTCCCCTACCTATCCACAACTAAACTAGAACATACTGACAATCAACACAAGAAAAAACATCACTATGTACCTCCACAATCTCCTTTACCTTTGTGCTTCTCGAGACAAACACCCTAGTATGCTTGCCAAACACACAATCTTCACAAAATTCAAGTCCAACAAAACAATAAAAAATACCATCTACCGTATGTTTACTCACCGAGGTTTTCAAACTTGTTTCACCTATGTGGCCTAACAAGTGATGCCACAACATCCCAAATTCATGTTCAACTACATTGACACCCAAACAATGTCCATGCAACTAATCTAAACAGAGTACCATGTTGCCCTCCCTTAGCAAGCACCACACTGCCTCTAGCCAACCTACAACCCTTATCATCAAAGGTAACATGCATCCTTGAGTTAGTCATCTTTGAAACATACATAAAACTTTAGGTCAAATGTGGAATATGTAATACATCCAAGATTGTCCTAACCCTCCCATCCATGAAGGATATCTTCACCTTTCCTCGACCAACTATTTTTGAAGAGTTGTTATCACTAAAAAAGACTTTCCCTCCATTGCACTCTTTATAGTCAAAGTACCACTCCATATGAGGAGACATGGTAAGACGCACCTAAGTCAATTAACCAAGAGTTATCACCAACAACATTAGTGATAAAGAGAGTGTTCTCACTCTCTCGTCCATGAAGGATATCTTCACCTTTCCTCAACCATCTTTACAGAGTTGTTATCACCAAGAAAGACTTGCCCTCCATTGCACTCTATATGGTCAAAGTACCACTCCCTATAAAGTCATGTGATAGATAGACCTGTCAATTAACCAAGAGTCATCACCAACAACATTAGCAAGAATGAAAGCGTCACTACTACATTCATCATTCTTAAAGGATTCATCAAAAGAATCATCCTTCATATTGGATTTATACTCCTTGATGTGACCTTTCTTGCCACAATTCTAGCATTTTACTCTTTATTTCCCAAAAGACTTTGACCTACCCTTTTCCTTGGACTTCTTGTCTCCACTCCTTTTCTTACTCCCTTTCTCCTTAGACTTGCCTTAAACATCTAGGGCATCGAGAGAGGTTTCATCAATGAACTTCTTTCTAATCTCTTCACTTAACAAAATGCCTATGACATTCTCCAATTTTGGTTAAGTAAAGAACAAAGTAACAAAATGCATTTATCCTATTCATTCAATTTGACTCCTATTGACACAAGTTAACTTAGAATGAGGTTGAAAGTATAAAGGTGATTATTTACTAAGCCTCCATCTTTCATCTTTATAAAATACAACTTTATCAAGACAAGCTTATTTACTAGACTCTTGGCGTAGTATACATTCCTATCTTCTAACATAATGAATAAGCAATTTGTTCCTTAGACACATTCATCGACATAGAATCTGAAAGACATAATTGAATGGTAGTCCTAACCTTCTTATCCAATCTAACCTAGTCCCCATCAGACATATCTAAGGATTTAGCCAAAATAGACACTGCAATCCATTTATCCCTTTTTCTATTTTCAATTTCAACAACTCAAAATTCTTTCCATTAAAGCACTCAATCTCAGACCTTGAAGTGTCAGACATAGCTTCAATACCACATTGTCTTTTCACAAAACCTTTCAAAGGTTTCCTTTACAACCAATTATACATCATGTACTGCAACAAAACTGTTATACCTAGGACCACCGGCCAGATACATGTGTGCATGGACACCAATCATATGTGGCTCCAATACCAAATGCTGAGATTAAAATCCCTGTTACAGTTGACCAATAAATTGATATAGAGAAAAAATTAATATTATGTGATCAAAGAACAAAGTATTTAAGCAATCTTTTTAGCAAGTTGGTTAGAAATATATGAAAGAATATGCAACCATAAGGAACATAGGCGACTCCAAATTTACATGGGAAGCCCTTAGGAGAAGAAAACCCACTACCAAAGAATTGTTACAGTTATATTATTCAAAATTACAAAAATTCAATACTACAGGTTACTTTGCAAAGTCTCAAACTATAAGCTTACAGCACACTCTTATTTTGCAATCATACACATATTACATCAACCTCACACCCTCACCAAAGTATCCACAATCACATACACCTCAATCAACCAACCAACCCTTGTACATTTGCACAAGTAGAAAAATAGAGTCACTAAGACTTTCTCATGGAAAACCAACAATCTCAACTGTCTAATAACCTCAAAGAATACCAACAATCACCCATTACACCATGACATCAACCAATCGCACACATACTTCTAAATATGATGTTTCCACATGAAACTTCGCCATAGATGATAAGCAACTGGCACACACTAAAGGTCAAAAAGTTGTTGAGCAAAAAGCTCTTCCGTGATTGTCTTCTTTTACGGCCATCACAACTAGTACTCAGCTTGTGATGGCAAGGATAGCTTTCTAACTGCTCCAATCCATTTGTAGTACCTTAGAATATCTTCCAAAATGTAATCATGCTCTGAGATATTACCACACGTACTCCAACAGCACTACACGTGCACCTACATTGTCATACACATTCCAATGATCTATTCAAAGAATTATGTGATTGTGAGTTCTCAAAATGACTTGTGGTTGCTATCACAGCATTACCACATGTAGACAAACTTCCATGCTGAACTGCAACATCTAAAACTCACACAACTCTACTGCATTGCATTTGTAGCTACTTGCCAGTCTATAGATAAACTCTTTTCAGGAACTCCCCATAGGTTAATTGCACACCTAAATTCCAACAATATGTACCTTGGCACTAGCCAATAAATGTAGATTATAAATTACCACTCCCTGTTGAAGAATAGCAAATGGACTACCAAACCTAGGAGATAGCTTTTGTGATACCTTCTTATATGTAGTCCCAACTCCAAGTATAACAATTCAAGTGTAGCAAAAAATATAATTTCTTTCTTTCAAAAATAAACTATTAATCACCATACTAATTTAAACAATCTTGACTTACAATTATTAATTTGAGAGCTAATTGCTCCAACAATTTCTTCCTATAAATAAAGGTATCATCAAAACAAAACAAAAAAAAAAAGAAACTTCATGAGGTTAAGCGTAAAATATTTTATTTATGTTAGCCTAGAGAGGCCAAAATGAGTGACCAAAAATTCAATGTTTGTATTGTGTCCTAGAATTTGATTGGTGTATCCTCAATTTCATCCTAAACTGATGGTAGCCAAATCTCATATCAATGGAGAAATTTGTCACTGCACTCAACTCATCAATTAATTCGTCCACTTGAAAAGGAAACAGATTCTTTATATTCTTCTTATTTAGGGCATGATAATCAATGCACATACAAAAAAGACCATCTTTCATCCTAACCAATGCTAATAAGGGGTAATAATTATGTGTTTTGAGCCCTTTTCTAGCTCCATGGCATACTCTTGACCCCTCTCAAGTGTAAAACCCTTCAGGCAGGCCCTCAAACACCATTTGCTACTACTGTAATATTAACATATGTCGAATTGGCTGGATAAATCCTGTTTTTTCTCAAGTAGCCACATCATGCAAGCCCTTCAAATCATTGCAACTAATTGTGTAACTTGAGTTGTTTTGATTCTTTGAATGATCTGCTTTTGTATTTTAACGCCTAATATAATGGAGCACTTAAGTGATTGAAACCCTCTAATTTCATGTTCTTTATCTTCTTGCATGACTTCAAGTACAACCCTTTAAAATCCATTTCGGTTTTACCAAGTCCATGAAACCATTATAGCCTAATATCACACCAGCACCAGCTAAAGGTATTTTATAATAATAAAACACTATTGCATAAGATCCCATCCTGAGCTTCACACGCTCAACATACTCCTTCCAAGTCATATTGATCACATCTTTAATACAGACCTTGGAAGGAGGACATGCACACATATGTAAACCAAGTGCTAGAGCAAGTTTAAAATCAAATAAATTACGCATGCTTCCAAGTCAATCAGCACTATGGCTAGTCTACTATAATCCATCCTTCTGTCTTCAAGGAAGGGTATAAAGGTGCCCCTCTAATAGCAGCCAAAGATCGAGTGGTCTGATCGGTTAGCTTTCCTAATGATGTATACAATAGAGTTTGCATATCTGTGTCAAACTGAGCATGTTCATCTCTGTTGCTACTTCAACCAAATGAATGTATCCCTTGGCCATACACCTATGCCCCAAAGCCCACTCCTCCTTGCATGTGAAGCAATGACCTTGTTTCCCTAAACCTTACCCAGCTTCTTTATTAGCATCCATTTCAGCACCAGGTGACCACTTTGTATCAATATTGGGTGGTGTTCTATTTGAGGTAGGCTGGTGATAATGTGTATAATTTTGCTTAATTGGGGTCTTATGTTTGAGCAAATTTTCATATGATTAGGCTTGCGTAATAAATCCATCCAAGTCAGCTGGTTTAGGAGCCTCATCATATCCCTTTAACTCATCATTTGAACCAACAACAAACATGTAGGCTTGTCTAGATGTTTCAGTACCACAAACCTGCATTCATAGTCTTCCAAAATCTATATTATAACTACCAACGAACACTTGCATGTTGTGATGAAAAATTTCTAAACTCTATGTAGTGGTCATCACTAGCCATTTTATCAATCATGTCAACGTAAAGAGGAGCAATCATTTCAATTCAGAATATCATCCTTGAACCATCTTGAACATCCAAATCATGATGATTCCTCTAATCATATGTAATTCACTCCTAGAGTGGTGATGCAAACTGAATTTCTTCCAAGTCAATCATCGGATGCATGTTAAAATAAACAAGTTTATGGACCCATATATGTGAATTAATTTCCCCTAATCCATCAAATCTCGGGATGCCATTTTTTGGTATCTGCGATTGGGTTTCAACTGTTAAGATGGTTATTTTTTTCTTTAGGCCCATGACCATCAAATCTTCTCATATCAAAGTATGCCTAAAAGTCATATTTTAATCTAAAGTCGTCGTCATTGGCCCTATTTACTCTCCATAGCCTTTCTTGATCTATAAACTAGGATGGATAGTCCATAGTGTAATGTTCAACATACAAATTTTATGAGGGACATAAAGACTCAAGTTCTTTAAGCAATATTAAACCCAAAATATGTAAAGGAATGAGAAAAAAAACATCACCATAAACATGAAAATATGGATTTACCCTAGAGAAACCCACATGTGAGAGAAAACACCAATAACATGTGAGCTAAAACTTACTTACATCACAACGCCAGTGGCAATATATATGTTAAGCCTCTTGGACCTTCTAACAACTTAAATCTCACTCAATCCAATCTCTAAGATCCCGAACAAATTCTCAAATACCTCACTTTTTTCTTCTTACCTCAATATATTTTGGAATTCAGAAATTTACTCAAAATTCCCTTCTAATCCCAATTGCATGCCCTCTAGATATACCCAATATGGGTTTACAGTAGTCATTTAATGCTTTACAATGGAAAATAGAAGAACAAGAGTCAAAGGAAGTTGAACAATTAAGGAAACAGGAACACCACAAGTTGTTTTCTGTTGCATAACAAAACCGCCACTTGTCATTGAAGGGCAATTATGAAACCACCACTTTTATGACGAAACTACTACTAACAATTGCACAACTGATTCTAGACAAAACCATTGTTTTTTTTACCAAACCATTGCTTTTCTAACAAAACCACAGACTGATGGAAACTAGTGGTTTCACCCAAAACAATTTTGTCTTCTGCCAAAGCCCACTCTAAGATGTCCCATATTATCCTAAACATTCTCCAACATCCAAGTAACTGAATCCGTTTTGAAACCTCTTCTTCCATGTTGCCATGAAGTCAAATCAATCCTTTTACAGATCACAACTCCCCTATATGGGGGCTTTTGGGGACTCAAAACAAGAGGGATACTTTTCTACTCATTTTTTAAATTTTCTCTTCTGCCAAACCCTACTCTAAGATGTCCCACATCATCTTTAACATTTTCAGGCATCCAAGTAACTGACTCTATTTTGAAACCTCTTCTTCCTTGTTGTCATGAGCTCAAATCAATCCTTTTACAGATCACACATCTCCAATACAAAGGCTTTTGGTCACCAAAACCTATTGACTCAGTAAAAGAGGTATGCTTCTCTTGATAGATGACATGACTGCCATCTCACTTTACACCACTCCAACCACAATCCAGAAAATCTTTGTGTCCAACCATGTGAATGATTTACTAATTCCATACAGCTCGAACATTAAGGAACTTGGTTAACGTTTGTTCTCTCCTCTAAGCAAGAGATCCTTGCGCTTCTACTCAACATCCTTCCTCCGTAAAGATTCAAGACACCTATAGGCTGCTTCTTCTTTCTTGTCTTTGTATGTAAACAGCACAGAACTCTTACCGCCCTTGATCAAGCAATACTTTTTTCCCTTCCATAATAGACATTTTTTCTATCAAACATGTAGGGGCTGCCAAACATAACTCCATACACATCTAAAGGAACAACATCTACAAACATTTCATCAACAAATTTGGAGTTAACAGCAAACTTCAATCTACATCATCTACTCATATGCAATCTAGCACCATCTTTGATCCAACCCAAAGCCAAAGTCTTGGGGTGTCAATAAGTTTCTAGACCAAGTTTTCCAACCAAATCTTGAGATATGAGTTTATCTTGTGAAAAAAAATCAAAAAGTGCATCAATTTTAACACCCTTGACTTGAATCTTAAAAGTTAAATAATGCTTTTTGTGCAAAAAAACTAACTTTCCTTCTAGTGCAAGGAAGTTTAAAATCCAACTCTGAGCTGCAATCAATCTCCTCCCACTTTTTAATTACCACACTTTCTTCTTGAATAGCGTACATAGAGTTTTTCTTACCCTTTTATCTTTTCTTACATGAGCATTTCTCTAGATGTAGCTTAAAACAAGATGATCAATATGACTATCTTTGCCACAATGATCACAATTTAGTGCAGATTTCCTCTTGGTCCTTGTGGAATTTACCTTCCTTGTGGCTCTAGCTCCATTTATCCTTGGAGATGGATGGAAGATTATCTATCTACCTCAAGATAGTAAGCATAGGCATGTGTTTCATCTATGTCCACCAGCTTGGATAGCAACATAAGCCTCCAAAGATGGCTGGGAAAGCCCCCAAAGATGATCAATATGACTATCTTTGCCACAATGATCACAATTTAGTGCAGATTTCCTCTTGGTCCTTGTGGAATTTACCTTCCTTGTGGCTCTAGCTCCATTTATCCTTGGAGATGGATGGAAGATTATCTATCTACCTCAAGATAGTAAGCATAGGCATGTGTTTCATCTATGTCCACCAGCTTGGATAGCAACATAAGCCTCCAAAGATGGCTGGGAAAGCCCCCAAAGTACTTCATCAACACCTCATCTTGCACATCTTTCCCTATTTGAACAACCCTTTCCACAAATATTCACTAGGGTACTCTTGCGGACTTTGTCCATCTTTCTGTTTCAAAAAATGCCATTCCATACATTTTTCCTATCTATGACAAATGAGACAAATTGATCCCATGAACTAAGCTGAGCTTGCTTTCTTAAAGCCACAGAATACAAGAGACTTTCAAACCAAGTCAAAGCATGCTTTGCCAATCTGAATCAAGCAAAGAAAGTCTTTGGTTCCAAATTAAGAAAATGCATGTCAAGTTATATGTTCAATGGAGCCACCTACTGGTCAAGTTTATTAGCATTCACTTCTCTTTTGAAAGGCAGAATCTCATCTTTGCCTCAGCCTTGAATAGAGGTTTGTTTGTAAGAATTGCCTCAACATGTGAAGACCATGGGTTTTCCTCTTGCTCTTGATACCTTCTAAAGTGCAGATTTTCACCATGAGAGCCTCCATGATGCCCTTAATTATCTCCGTTGACTCAGAAATATTTGCCATATCAGCTTCTAACTTGAGGAACCTTGCTTTTTCAACAAGAATTTCTAAATCTCTCTCCATGCATCCTAGTTCTCCTTTTCACCTACGGGATTTAATGTCTCTTTGCAAAGATAATAAATCTCCTTCGCTTGTGGGTATGAAGCTGCAAAACAGTCACACTTCCAAAAAGGATAGAAAGCACTCTGATAACACTTGATCTGTAAACTAGGGATGGATAATCCATAAACTAGTCTTCAACATACAGATTTAATGAAGGGCATAAAGACAGGAATTCTTCAAGCAATATTAAACTCAGAATATGTACGGAAATGAGAGCAAACATTGCCACAAAAATGAAGTCAAGGATTTATCCTAGAGAAACCCATGTGTGGAAGAAAACTCCAAAGACAATACAGATTTTATGCCTCTTGGGCCTTCTAAGATCCGTAACAAACTCTCAAACACATCAGTGTTATGTTCTTTGTCTTATCACAGTCTATTTGGTGTTAAATTTAGGACCAGAAATGAATTAAGCAGAAATAAAACAAATCTAAACAATAGTACACAGCATATACCCTGGGAAAACCCTCCTTCTTGAGGGAGAAAAACCCAGCAACAATATATCACTTATATATTAAATAAAAGAGCAGCAAATCTGCTTTACAACTAGGCCACACACTAGGCCAAAATTGATGCAAGGATTATAGCACCTTTCTAGATGCAAATACACAAGCAATGAAGAATATCGATCTCCTTGATGCAAGAATCGATCTGCTGTATGAAGTCGAACTCCTCCCAGAATTGTGCGAACTTGACTTGAAATTAATTGGATGCCAAATGAAGGTGAGACGCCTTGTATTTATACACATCGAAGTGACCTTTCATGAAGAGTCGGCCTCATACAAAGTGAGACGACTTTACACAAGGGGTGGTGACTTTTATTTAAGTCGGCTTTAATATAATAAAGAATAAATTATTATTTATGAAATGAGACGTCACATCTCATTAGTCGGCCTCATCAATTTTGAATTTATATATATTGGAGAAAGAAATCTCCCGCCGCTACTTACATCAACACTCCCTCTTAGCTAGGGAGATATCTTTCCAGATATCCATGTCATGGAGTCTCTCAACATGACACCCACAATGGCTACACCCATTTGTGGAAAAGAGTTCATCACGGAGTCACTCAACGTGATAGCATCATGGAATGACTCTACATGACGTCCACCATGGCTACTCCCATGTGTGGAAAGAAACATGTGCACAAGTGCCCATCACGAAGTCACTCAACATGATGTTGTCATGGAGTCTCTCAACATGACGTCCACCATGGCTACTCCCATGTGTGGAAAAACACAAGTACAAAGGATTCGTCACAGAGTCTCTCAACGTGATGTTGGCATGGAGTCTCTCAACATGACATCCACCATGGCTACTCCCATTGGGTGGAAATAACCACATCTCCGTCTCAGAGATGGACAAGGGCTTTCACCTCATATTTCTCTTTCTCAAAGAAATATGCATTATAGCAAATAACAAAGATTACTGATGTTGAGTCTCCCTCTCATCAAGGGCTTCATTCTCCACAACTCCAAGCTTGTCTCGGAAATGTACAAACTTCACTCTAGAGAGAGGCTTGGTGAGAATATCAGTCGTCTGATCATCAGTACAAATATACTTGAGTTGAATAGCTTTCCTCAACACCATATCTCTGATGTAATGATATTTGATCTCCACATGTTTTGTCCTGTCATGAAACACTGGATTGACAAATAGCTTCACACAGCTTTGATTGTCACAATGAATCACAATCGGCTCCAATGTTTGCCCAAACAAACCTGCAAGGAGCTTTCGAAGCCACACTGCTTCTCGAGCTACTACACATGCTGCACTATATTCGGCCTCTGCAGTGCTTAGTACTACAAAAGTCTATTTCCTGCTACACCAAGAAATCATGGCAGACCCCAAACTAAAGCAACATCCAGAGGTGCTCTTCCTGTCAGCTACAATCCCGGCCCAATCAAAATCAGAATAGCCTTGTAACTTTAAATCTTCACTGGAAGTATATCTCAAGCCATATCCTACTGTGCCACACAAGTATCTCAAGATATGCTTTGTTGCAACTAGATGAATTTTCCTTGGTTCACACATGAACTGACTGAGGGCACTCACCGCATAGCAAATGTCTGGTCTAGTGTTGACTAGATACATCAATGATCCAATCAACTACCTGTACATGGTGGGATCTACCAGATCTGAACTAGCTGCAGAATCACTCAACTTTTTCAAATTTGTTTCCATTGGTGTAGACATAGATTTGCAATCCATCATCCCAAATCTCTTCAAGATGTCCGGTATATTTCCCTTGACTTAGAATAATCTCATTGGGTCTTTGCCACACTTCCAATCCTAGAAAGTAATGCATAAGGCCTAAATCCTTCATCTCAAACTCAGAGGCTAACTCTTTCTTGCATTTG